>CAIGRB010061344.1:0-12936 GCA_903798255.1 Fraxinus quadrangulata
TTCATTAACTAAATTTTCTCTTTTCTTACAGGAACTGAAAATCCAGGAAGCTCAACTTTCAGTTTCACTTGGAATGTGAGACCCTACATTTGGAATATATTTACAATCACTCACAATGATCGAAGTGTTGCCTCGATTATTCCTGTTCTGCTCAGTTTCCTCCAGTTAAAGTACCAAGGGATAAACGAAACTCCATTTACAACTCATCCCACAACAATGAGTCTCGCAATTTTTAGTGCCATAATGTATTACTACTTGGCATTTGGTGCAAATTTGAGGTTTGGTGACATCCAAACTTTCTTCACTGCTTTTAATCTCCACTGTATGGTGTTTTTTGGCAATATGGCAGTGGCATCTTTGGCATCGATCTTCTTTTCCGACTCAGTTAGGCCTTTTCTATATATCATGTGCGTATTGGTATCATCAAGTGAATTGTTTAACTGGGTTTACCGGAGGTGGGATACAAGACGTATTTATAGGTTCTTGATCAATCTATGGAGACGGGGGTTGGCATATTTATTTATGGAGCCCAGACACACACTTCCACGGTAATTGCGATTTTACCGTGGAAGGACACCCACTAAGCATTAATTTTAGCTTTTATGTTGTACCACTATGCATAAATACTTATGAATAATGAGAGTGATCGCAATTTTAGCTTTTATCTATGGAGCCTAGAAATATACTTCCAAGGTGATCGGAGTTTTAGCTTTTATGTCTCGCACATGTTTTTCTTTCTTTGTGTTGTACTTAATTTATTGTTGTATTGTATTCTCTAAATGTATGTATCAATCCTCCATCAGCAATGACATTAAGCCCCTATTTGGTGATGATTAAAATTTGATTTTTAGTAGATTTTAATAGAAGCTGATGAAATATGTTGTTGAAAAATTGTGGATCTCATGAAATTTATGATTAAAATTAATTGTTTATTTTAACTTAAATTAAAATCTTAATTTTAATCTTCACCAAATAGAGATGAGAATTTTAACTTCAATTCATGTAATCTTTGCCTTTAATGTCACATGTATGCATGATTTTCAATAAGNAATGCTCTCAATCAAGATCTAACTCTCTATGAAGGCTAATGTGATATTATATGTTTTATTTTTTTGTTTACAAGTTGTGGTTGTTGTATATAAACCCTAAAAGTGGAGTTATAGATGAATTGGAGTGCTGAAAATGAGTTAAAACGTGAAATGGGCCCTGGGTCGAACGAAACCATTGCTCAAACACAGACCCTGTTGCTCGAGCTGTAGGTTCATGCCAAGTATAATTAGGATTTGATGTGTTGTCATTTAGTAAATCGTCGTGTAACACGTGCATATACGACTATCTCACTTAGCTTTTTTCTTATATATCCCCCTATGGACATAAGATATCATAAGGACACTAATTGCAAAAAGGAATGTTATAGAGGATTAGCAAATTGGAGTAATCCCATCTCTGCAAAGCTAAATTTGTATCCCCGAATTGGACTTTTTGATTGTTGTTAATACTTGTTTTTCCAAATATTTTAACGTGCTTTCCCGTCTTAATGAGTATTTTACATGGATTAAATTATTTGTATATCTTGATTAACAGATTGATGACGTTGAAGTATTATAATGATTGAACTAAAAGTATGTGATTATGCCAAGTATGCATTCGGTAAGCCAAAATGTAAAACCAAGATATACACGTAGTAAGAATGATTTTATATGTATAATTTCAAATGTCACGTTATTGATAAAATAACATCAATTATGTTACTTGTACAATTTTTTTACAATCTTACAACTTATACTTGTCAACATCACATTCATCAATTTTAAAAATTAATTTTTAAATTAATGGTCCAAATTTTGACAGTATCAATGTTGTCAATCATGATTGTCATCAAATACAAATAGGTTAATTCCAATTCCAGTTGATGACTTCTTAAAATTTCCTCACAGAAAGACATCCATAATGCGGCCCCACTCTTTGTCGGTGCAACTGCTTCTTTTCAAGACCAGCCTTGTCGAATCTTACTCCAAAATAGTTTGCATAAGTAGTGGTAGTTATCATTTATGGAATAACTTGCCTTTAGATTCTGTATGACATAATCTGCACTATTAAAGTATTTAGGGTTTTCATTTCTGTGTACAAACAAACACAGTGTAAGCAAGACGTAGGAAAACCCTCAGTGCTTTAGTTTTACAGAAGCACAAATTAAGCTAGAGACACGTATTCTCAAATAATTTTTCCTCGTAGTAGAAAATCTTTTAGTAATGATTTTAAGTGAGTTATTTGGATGAAATTAGCAGATAATGGGACACTTTAATCTGTATAAATATCAGAAATATTTCTCTGTTACTTGATGATTTTTTGTCATCAAACTGAACACTATTAAAACTAAAGATCCATCATCAGATCTGATTGAAGGATGCTAGAGGCTAGAGACATGTATTTTCTCATAGAATAAAACCTTTTAGTAATTTTATTTATATTTTCTAACGAAGTTTCTACTTTTTTATTTAAATTATTCTTTTCTAAGGAAAAGATTTCTCCTAGATTTAAAAGTAAATCTACTGTAGTATTTATCAAAATTTTCAGAATGTAAAAGATGTCTAAAATTTTTATCGAAATTACAATGTAAATAATCAATTATTTAAATAATCTAAAAGAACTTTCCTTTTTGGTAACCCTAGAATTTCTAAATTTAAATAATCAATTCTTTTCATAAACTATTCATTTTAGACTGAAATTGGCTCTAATACCAAATCTAAGAATATTTGGGTATTCTTCTCAACAGTTTCTTTCTCGACAATGTTTCTTTTTCTCTTACCAAATTTATAGCTTTCTGTCTTCTCTTACAGTCTCTGAGATCTTTTATCAAGAAACTCCGACACTGGGATAGAGATTTCAGGATAATATGTGACTTTTATAATAATTATTCTACCTATTTCTCTATTTTATAAACAAATATGAATAAATTTTTTAAACTTTCTACTAAACAACAAAGCAGTGTGGATGAAGTATAATTATCTAATGACATAAAATGTAAGAACTTAAGAACAATATATTTGTAATGGCATGTCAATACTTTACCGTTTAGCAAATTAATTTTTTCAAATACTCTTTTTTTTAAACGCTCTCTCAACTTTTTTCTTAACCTTTTAAAAATGCTTAAGACTATAACCAAAAAAGATTTTCATCATGTTTAAAAGGCTTGAACAAACTTACTTAATGAATAGAATAGCCAACTTAACTCAGAGGATTATTTATCCTTTTTGGTCATGGAATCCAGAATAAAAAGGCTAAGAGTGTTAAAATTATTTGAAAATTATTTTTCTAATACTTTTGAATAAATTAATTACTTGGTATTTCCCATTTTAGGCCATGCCCGAAAATAAAATATCGTAAAAATTAAGAACATGAGAAAGTTTAAAAAGAACTTACTTTTTATTTCTAAGATCTTCAAATTTACAAGAACTGATTTTAAAAGGTTGCTTTCGTTTGAGTGTGAGTGTTATTGTGTGCTATGATGTTATTTTTTCTCTATGATTTTTCTGTGAGTGATGCAAATATATATAGACGTTGGTGCATCACGTCTTTTTAACTTTACAATTGAACAACAAAATAAACATTGTTTTTACTTTACATGTGTATGGTATGCAATCAATAAATTTAATGTCTCTTTACACATGTGAGAGTTTTTTTGAAATTTTTATCTTCTAGTCCTTTCTTTCTGACTTTTTCAGCATAATAATTGTACTTCAAAGACTATTCTTTCAGCTTTTGCTTTTCTTCAAGTTTTTCTTCTTTTGTCCGCTTGTCCTTTTATCTATCCATCATCTTTATGTAGGCCTCCTCTAGGTTTTCATCCATTTCATTAGTTTGACCGTCTGATATGTATTATTGTATCTGATTGTCCTTCTACTGTTTCGTCATTTATTTCTTGAAAAGCCATAAGATATAGCTATTTTTGCTCGATATTAGGTGCTGAAATTTTTTCTATTTTAACCCTTAATGCAAGATGCTCTTGGCAGAAAATAACTCTATTGCTCCATTGAGCTACAAGTCTGAAATTATTATTTTGAGTTTTCATTATTGCCACTGTCTCTGAAATCCGTCTTTCGTAATCAACCTATCTAACTTTTGTCTTTATATTGGTCTATTTGGAAGGTCGGAATTTTTTGGCTCCTTCATATATTAATATATGATGATAAGTTGGAATTATTATGCCATTATTTACAAGGGGTGGTCTGAAAATAAACTGAATCATCATAGGATGATCTTTTAACTGGTTGAGAATCTGTTTAAGTTTGGATGGAAAAAATCTAAAGGATTTGTTTAGAACATATATGGTGTCTATCATACCGAATCTTAAAGCTGGATAAAAAATGTATTCTTTTTTCAAAAATTGTATAATCAAAAGAAATTGTAGGATAATTATGTCTGGAAATTTTTCTACTTACTGTAATACTTCTGACCAATAATTATATATACCATGTTTTCCACCTTTAAGTACTGTAAAGAAACTAAAATTTCTACTTTCTATTTGATTATGAATCTGTCTAAAATGATTAGTTAAAGCGTTAATGCTATCTAGTTTTTGTTTAGAGTCATATGCCATCCAAAGATTATTTAGTAGACAACGCTCTCTTTCTGCTATTTTCTCTGAATCGGAGATTAGATCCTTGTGGGGCTACTCTTAGAGTGACATTCCTAAAGTTCATCATCATCTGATCCATCCGCATAATCAAAATAATGGGTTAAAAAATTAATAACTTGTCTACTTAAATTATCAGCCAAAATATTATTCTTTCCGTCTATATGTTCTATATTAATTTTATAGCTGTTTAATATTTCATATAATTTTAACAATTGTTTATGTCTTATTTTATCAAAATTTGTCTTTTCAATAAATTTTACTATGGCCTTACAATCTGTTCTAATTGTGAATTTAGTATTTAAAAATAATTTAAAACTTTCTATACTATGTATGATGGCCATTATTTCATAATCTAGACTAGTTAAATATTTTCCTTTTATCTTATATTTTTCACTAACATATCTACAAATCTTTTCTTCTTTTTTATCGCTATATTTATTTGGTTTAGAGTATAAAATTTCTCCCCATCCTAGTTCACATCCGTCCGTTTCTATTAATTTATACTCGCTATCTAATGGTGGTAAATTTTTAACTTCTTCTTTTATTTTTCTAACTAATTTGATATTTTTGTCCTTTACTAGATAACTTACTATACAATGATCCTACTTTCTTTCCTAAATCTTTAATAAAATTTCTAGCATAATTTAATATTCCTAAAAATACTTGTAATTTTTTAGTTTCTTCTATTTTATCTGAAAATTGTAAAATTGTTTGTACTATATGTGGTTGCAACTGAATCTTTCCTTCTTTTAAAATTATTCCTAAATACTCAATTTTTTGTTTATTTATTTTCATTTTCTTCTTGCTTATAATTAAACTATTTTCTATAAATTTATTTAAAACTATTTCTAAATGCTTCACATGTTCTTTGTGATTTTTACTATATACTAATATATCATCTATATATACACAAATAAATGAAAACGAATTAAATATACTATCCATCTTTCTTTGAAAAATAGAAGGTGCATTCTTTAATCAAAAAGGAATAACTAACCATTCGAAATGTCTTAGTGGTGTGGTAAATGTTGTCCAAGGAATAGATTCCTTTGCCATTTTTATTTGTCAAAATCCAAATTTACAGTCAAATTTTGAAAATATTTTACTATTTTGTATTTTATTTATTAACATGTCTTTATCTGATATTTTATACCCATCTTTTATAGTATTATCATTTAATCTTTTGTAATATATGACCATTCTCGCTTTTACCCTTTTAATTTCACTATGATTTCTAACCATAAAAGCTATTAATCTATATTGACTGTTAGGTCTTATTACTTTTAAATCTAATAATTCTTTAATCTGTATATTAAAGTCTTCTATGTCTTGATTTCTATGTTTTATTTCTAGTGTTCTTATTTTTATATTTTCATTTATAATTTCAAATTTGGCTTCAATTTTATTTTTATCCCAATGTTTTATGAGATCTTCTCCTATTATCTGTATTTTTTCAACTAATTCTAAAATTCTATCTATATTGTCAACTTTAAATGATGTTTTGTTAAAAATTATTAATTCTTTAGTTCTTGGTATAAAATCAGTCTTTAAAGTTTCTAGAGATAAATGTTCTAAATATTCTAGGTTTTCCAAATTATCTACATTTTGGTTTTTTAATTTTGGCTCTATTTGTAGTGATTCTCTTTGTTGTTGTGATTGTAGGGATCCACCACGCTTCGCTCGCAATTCTGATGATTCTATAGTTTTAATAATAGAAGTGTCTTTTTCAAAAATTATAACATCAGAAGTTATTGTTAAACTTCCATTTCTACTTAGTAAGAATTTTATTCTTATAACAAATTCATCTTTTATTAATTCGCTTACTAATGTTGTCGTTAGATACTACTGTCTTTCTTGGAATTTAATTTTATAATCGTCAAAAAGTTTTTCTTCAAATCCCATTTTACTACCATTCATTTGACTTCCTCTTAATTCATATTCTAGTTTCTGTCTACAATCTTTTGGAACTAAGTCTTTCCTAATTATATTAAATGTACATCCCGTGTCTATTAAAGCTATTAAATTTAGTTTTATCATTTTATTTATTTGTACTTCCATAGGTATTCTGAGGCTTTTAGTTGGCTTTACTCTAGATATTTGACAAATTATTTCTTCTTGATTTTCTGTTTCTAAATAATTATTTTCAATGCAACTTTCTATAGGGCGTTTTTCTTTTATTTCTAAAATTTTAAACCTATATTGTATTTCTCCTATAGTTTCATATACTTTATCTATTGTGTTATTAGTAATCTTTATTTTATTTTCTAATCTTTCTATGTTTTCGTTATAGTCTGTGGGTTTATTATAGATTTCTTCTTGAATTTTTAAACATTTATTACATTGAATTTCTAAACAATTTTTACATTGATTTCTATTTTTATGCCCTAGTTATATTTTACAAGCTTTACATTTATCCATCATTGATCATTGTCCTCTAATCCATTCATAGACACATTCTTGTTCTATATTCATCATTTTTGTATCAAGTATTGAAAAATCTAGTTTTTCTAAACTGCTATAACTATCTTCAGAACTACATATAATTTCTAAATTGTCTAACTCATCATCTGTGTAAATACTATATACTGAACTACACGATTCATTATCATATAATTCTATAAAATTACACTGCATATATTCAATTATCATAGATTTAGCTATACTTTCTTTATTTTTATTTTTATTGGGGCATTTATTAGCAAAATATCTCGGATCTCCACAAATAACACATTTACTATCCTTTTTAATTTTTGGCTTTATGACATATCTATTATAATTGGTCTTTTATTCTTATAATATGTCCTACTGAGTCTAATATTATTTTTCCTTTTACTTTGATATTGTGTTTTATATTTATGCTTTTTATTCTTTTTATATAATTTTTTCTTTCTTCTCCTATAATCATATGTCTGTGGTGTATATAACTCTGAACAAAAATGAACAATTTAATTTTTTTTATTTGTTTTCTAGCTACTTCTTCTATACAATATTCTTTTAATTTGTCTGTTATAAATTTTATGATAGCACTAATAGTTACCTCTCTTGCTGGTCTTGATTCTAAATCTTTTCTAATTTTATCATTCCATGGAGGTGGTATTTTTCTATATAATCTTTCAAGTATGGGTATATCTAATGCTAATCCTACTGTACTTGCTAATCTTTCAAAGTCTAATAAAAATGGTTGTATATATTTCATATTACTAATGCTTAATTTTTCTAAATCTTCTAGAGCTTTATTTTTTCGCAAATGTTGTCTTTACTAGGATCGGATCCTATGATTAATTCTCTAATAAAACTAGTAAAATTTCTAGGATTGTCTCCTCTAGCCATTCTTAACCTAATTTCATCTGGTTTTAATTTCTGAGTTGTAACATATATGTCTAGCACTGAAACTAAGTAAGTTTCTAAATAAGCCCACTTTTCTTCTACAGTCATTAATATAGGTACACTATTATAAGCTCTTATTATTGAATTTTCCCATTTAGTTATAATGCTAGGTCAATCCTGAGGTTTACAATAATTTAATTCTAAAATTAATCCTGTGTCACTTGCTAATATTAGACTACATTCTTCTTTTGTCTATTTTTTTTCCTAAACTTTTGTATCTTCTATCTTCCCGTTCATATTCTCTAGCAGGAGGAAAATGATATTTTCCTCCTATATCATATTCCATATTCATAGGTTCTTTTCTTTTTCGAATTATTCGTCAGTTTTAGTCTTAGTTCTTTTATTTCCTTCACTACTTTCTCCCATCGTAGTTTCTATATTTTGTTGGTCTTTTTCTATTAACATTCTAAATTCTATTTCTCTAGATTTTCAAAGATTTCTATAATATTCCATATCTATATACCCAAATTCTTTTTCGTTTTCATCCTCACTTTCATCTTTTTCGTTATCTTCATCTAAAACATTGACCTCGTCTTCACTTTCATAGTCTTCTATTTCAAAGTATCTACATTCTCCTTCATCATCTTCTTCTTCATTGTTTTTTGTGTGTTTTGCTTGATAATTATAATTTCCAAATCTAATACTTAAAGTTCCATTACTATTTTTATACATAAAATTATCTTCTAGTACTAATATTTGTTTTTCTAAAAAGTTTCCTAAATTCCAATCTAATCCTGCATTTGTGGAAAAATTTCTTTGCTGGGATAGCCTTTATACCTTTTTGTCCTAATAATGTAATTATTTGATTATTCTTTAATTTGTAGTTGGTAGTACTATTTTCCCTAAATCTCCCTATGAATCCTATACAAATTAATAAATTTTCTTCATTTCTTTTCATTTGATATCCTTTAGTTTTGATTCCTATTTTAATATATTTCTAAAAAAAATTTGTTCTAACTAAATAATCAGGAGTAAAATATGCTATTCCGCCTTTATTATTCATGTCTAGTTCTATATTTCCTAATAATCCTTGTTCTATGTCTGTAAATCTATTATCATATAAACATATTAGTACTTTAGCTCATAAATTTTCTCTACGAAGTCCTTTTACACCTATCATTATTAATCCTAAATGAGTTTGTTGAAGATTTTTATTAACAATTTCTTTATAGGATTCTTTTTCTATTAAATCTAAGGATATAAATTGATATTCATGTGTACAAGAAGCATATCTTTCACCATAATGCTCATTTATTAAAGACTTGCTAAACATATTCCCTTTTTTACATATGTCTAAAGCTTTTAATAATTTTAATTTATTTTTTCTAAAAGTCTCTATTTGTTCTTCTATATTTATTAGGGATTCTAATATTGTTTCAGATTCCGTTTTTCTACTTAATGTTCTTAGTAAATGATTACCAATTACTCCACTACTACTAGCTATAATTTGTTTTCCTTTATCCATTATGTATAAATCCACTTAGTCTTCTTAAATTTACTTGGCTCTTTAATTTTTCCTAAATCTAGTTTTTCTAGTTTATTTATTATATTATCTAAATCTTGTCTAGTATCTTTTGACTTTTTTTTTCTAGTATTCTAACTCTGTCTTCCAGATTAGAATTGGTATCTACCTGTTCTATATGACTAATTTTTTTATTTAATATTTCAGTGTTTTGATTTTTAATATATTCTTTTTTTTTTAATTAGAAGATTATGGGACAACTTAATAGGCATAAATATCAGAAATATTTTTCGGTTACATGATAATTTTTTATCACCAAATTGAACACTATTAGAACTAAATATCCATCATCAGATCTGATTGAATGATGATAGAGGCTAAAGAAATGTGTTCTCAAATTTTATCAGTATTTTTATATTTTTTGCTTATAAATTAGGCTTAGTTTTCGTCATTTGAACCCTTTTTCTGGTAGTGACTGAAGAATGTACTGTAGCTGCTTTCCATTTCCTTGTTTTAATCCAAGTAATATAAATCCATGTATAATCTTATACTTCTGCCAACAACCACTTCCGTATATTGATCAAGAAATAAATCTTTCTCGTGCAAATGTTTTTACAAAATCGTTTTATAAAATTATTTTAAGTTAAAAACTCCTTGTTTTGTACATTAACAATAATGATGTCAAGTTAATTGGAAGGAATAATTGTTTTATTGGTGTCATTCATAGAGATAGGTTACAAGTCATATTAATAGTTCATTTTCCTCTATTTTTCATTATATAAATGCTTTATAAAACTTTTGTTGACGTCGAAAATTGTATAAACAAAATTCAAGCCAACTTCAAATGTAAATAAGGATTTTTATTGATAATTATTTACAAACTTCAAGTGTTTTTATTAAATGGGATATTTGAAATATGAAATTGTTAGACTTCCTTTCCCCTCTTTCCTAAGGATACTGTCCTCCTTTTTATAGGAAAGGATGGGTCACTATCTTTCATATTCCCGTCTTGTCAACAACAGTATATTCCCGTCTTGTCAACAACAGTACCGAGTTGAGAACTTGTGTCATTGGCTTAAGTCCAGATTGGTTGCTGTCAAGTCACCATACTGGAAAGGTACGCCAATGGCATATCTTGATTGGTTGCTGAGGTCTGCTCCATCAGGTTATCATGAAGCCACCTTAAATGGGTCCCCAGTAATTAGTGAACTAATTAGAGAATGAAGCTATATCATATTATTAGTGAAATTGGTGGACGCTGATGTAAGTTATTCAAAATGTCATTATATGATTGAATATTTTGACAGTGTAAGAAATCTACAATCATTATGTTCCCTCAAACCATGACGGTTATAAGTACAAGTCGACCTTGCAGATTCGACCTTAATTTAGCATGATTTGAGTGCATATAACAAACAGACTTAATTAGGTCGCAGATCGTCAACAACTTGTATTAGAATTATTTTTTTATGAGCTTAAAACTCTATAAATACCTAGTTAAAGACTCAATTAAACAAGGTTAATGATCAGATAACTCTCCCATTTTGTTTTTCACTAAAAAGGGAAGAAAGTCACTTTGTTCACTACAACTCTCCTCAAATCCGAATTTGCTTTTATTTTCTCTCAAAAATATCTTTTATGTTAAATTAAGTTTAAAGGAATAACAATGGTGCAAATGAGAAAGGCTTTTACACATTTTGTTCCTTTATATTTCAAGAAAATCAAGATAGTTGGTACTAAATATTTACCATTTTTGTTCATTATGTATGTATATGTATGCTTGTGATGTGTGTTAGAATCTTTGAAACTATGAACAAAAAAGTTTATGTATGGACGTAATCGGTTTCTACAACCCCAAAGAATTCTTCGGAATCACCACTTTGTATATATGTATATATGTTTATGATCAAAATTGTGCACCATGTGATATTAGTCCTACTAAGCTTAAAGCTCACACCTTCTATGTTGACAAATTTTTCAAAAAGGATGGTCGAGGAAGTGGGATTTACGTGGATTGGTGAGGATTCAAAAGGATAAAGGTGCCACATTTGTGTAATTAGTCGCATTTGAAGAGTTTCCAGTTCTTACTAGTTATGCAACTTACGTTTAATTTCTAAGGGATATTAATTTATCTTTCTTTAAGATTTCCTAGTTCTTTCTCTTAATGTGAATATTTAAATTGCTATTTGGTTTAATTATGTGTATAATTAAAGTTGCTAAAGAATTTAAGATTAAATGTTAGACTCGTAAAGAAATATTTTCAGCTTACTGCCTGAACTTTGTCTCGTCATCCTGGACAGAATTCTTTGAATTTTTGGACAAAACCAGTGGAGGTATGAAAACCCTATGATTCTAGTGTCTGATGGCTTTGGAATTAAGTCAATTGAAGGTCAATAGGATAAGTTATGCCCTTTTCGTGTGCTATGTTCACTGTACACGAGAACAATTTTATTTTCACATGTTTGAGTGTCTATTGGAGTGCCTAAATAATCTTAGAAAATTTTGAAATTTTACTATATTATACTTGAATGAGTTTAGAAAATACTGTAAAATTTTAATAAAATTATGAATTCGATAAATGGTTCAACGAAGCTTGATCGTTGGGTAGCGCGTTACTAAATTTAACTCCGTTAATGCATACTAACATTCATTTTAACCCTTCGTTTTAGTTTCGTTATTTTACAAATCAAAGTTATCTACATTAAATCATTTGTTTCCAATAAATTTTAGAACTTGTAATAGAACACAAGGGTAACCACAAAGTTAAAAGAAAATTAAGAAAATTTTAACCCGGATTTTTGAAAGAAAAAAAAAATGTTGTTCTTTTTGAACTAATTTCAAATTCCAAGATTTATGTCGTTAAAGCTTGGTATCAGAGCCCAATGTTTTTAAAAAATTGGACATTATTGATGTATAAAAGAAATCTTATTTATATACTTACATGTGTAGATGTAATTTAAATGAGAACATGCAGTACTAGCATGTTCTATGTTTACAAGATCTAAATAAATATGTTCAACATAAATTTTCTTATGTGTTCAAGGAAAAGTATTAAAAGTGAGAGAGAGAGAGAGAGAGAGAGAGAGAGAGATTGGATAAAATTTAAATTCTCCTCGGTACTCCGCATCCATAAATCACTCACATCCTTAACTCATGTATGAACATTTTATTAGACATTTTCATGAAATTCCAAAGTTATGTTTTCACGAATTTTATTGTTAGTTGTGAAAAAAATATGTATTGGGCTGTGATAACTATGGGTGACAGGTAGCTAGAAGAACCAACCGCCTAGAAGAAGAAGAAGCAATCCAGTCAATGCTTTAGAAATGGCGATTAAAACATATTTGGATTTTGACGTTGATGATTCTCTAAATTTAGAGGATCATGTGCAAAGTGTTCATGAGCGTTGGGTGGCAGCTAAGAAAGAAAGCTATCAAATTAGCGATTG
>CAIGRB010061353.1:0-46606 GCA_903798255.1 Fraxinus quadrangulata
TTGATAAATTGCAATCAAATTGATCTTCAAGTGCTTTGAATGAACTCCAATTATGCCCCCAATTTCACTTATTTCTCGCCTAATTCATCCAAGTGCATCAAAATTGTGGTTTTACCTACAATTAACCACATTTATACAAAATAAATAAATATTAGCTAAATTTACTATAAACAATTAAGCAAAGAAGCCATTGATAAGTGCACAATCAATGGTATGCATTTGTTTTTGTGTGTATTTTGAAAAAGCGGTCTGTGTCAAATAATAAACTAGTAATAGTAGATTTAGAATTTTTAAAAGTAAGGAGTGTTTGGCATCAATTTCCCTTCTTATAATCATCCAAGCCCAATCTAATACTAAACGAATCAAGTATAAAGATTGTAGCATGTATTGTGATTTGAGATTTACTCGTTACTACTTTACCGTAATCTGTTTGTTTTCTATTTTTTCCAAATTCATTTTTTTACATACTTATTTTTAATTATATATTCCCACAATAAAATATTTTACACATAAATTTTAAAAAATTTCATACTTTTAACTATACATTCGCTAAAAATTTACTATTTAAAACAATATTTTTTCAAAAAAGAATAACCACCAACGAGGGCTTATTATAGTGAATTAAGAATTTTATGTAGGGATGACAAAATTCTCGCACTCGTCCAACTCGCCTTGCTCTCAAATGAGACACGAAAAACATAGTTCTTGTCCCGATTATTTTGAAATCGTCCCAAAGTATTTTCTTCTTTATATTTTTCAATTTAAATTGTATTTAAAAATAAAAAATAAGTTGTGAATCAAGATTTTTTAATTCCGTCCCTACTCTCAACCTGTTCCATTATCATCTTTTTAATTTTATAGAGCCTACTTATATATTACGTTGTTTAAAGAGTACTCATAGTACTATACATAATGGTCTTTTAATAAGGAATTGTCATGTGATATTTATGTCAAAGACTCTATGTACACACATAGCATAATTTTGATTTAGAATTCATTCCCTGGAGTGGGGGCAAAGAATTAAAAGAAGAAAAGGAAACCGAGAAAAGAATAGAAAAAGCGAAAAAGAAGAGGGGAATAAAAGGCAAAATCTAGAAACCGACAGAAGGCTAAAAGGAAAATCACTCTCCACCAACCCAACAAAACTCTCATTGAAGCCGGCTAGCTAGGTTTGAGAGAAGAGCCAGCCACAATTTGAGTTGCGGATTTCAAACATTGAATTCAAATCCAGTTAATTGCGACGAAATTAAAAGGGACAGAAGAAACAGGACGGAAAGGAAATTTTTATTCCACCCAAAGGAGTAAAAGGAAAGGAAAAATGCAAAAGCCCGTGAAACGTGATGGGACCGCCTTGTTCCCCCAACCCAATTTCCCCACTATATAAAGGTTCACGCCCCATTCTTCCCAAACATGAAAAAAATCTCTCCCTTCCTCCCTTTAATCGTTTACTGTTTTCAATTTTCACCTCTAAAACACGCTTTTCTATTAATATTTTATCACGTACCTTTTTTGGCGATGGGGGAGCACAATACGGACAATGTCACACCTAAAAAACGTGCCCGAGTTGACTCGGATTTGAGATGTGACTCTCCCGAGTCTAAGCGAGTTAACTCGGTTGGAGGTGAATCGTCCGAAGTCGAATTGGCTTCAACTCAAGCGAAGCAAATTTTGGACATACTTGATGAGTTGGACTCGGAAACGGGTCGGGAGGAGGTGATTGAAGATCTCGACTCGGTGATTCGAAGCTTTGAAGAGGAACTCCACCCGAATAACAACGGCTCACCCCCGCCGGAAGTTCTGCAGCTTCAGCCGGAGGACGATGAGCCTCAACCGGACCTCGGTTACTTACTTGAAGCCTCCGACTACGAGCTCGGCTTGCCACCTACCGTTCCCCGTTTCCAGGAGGAACAAGCAGACAACGAGCTTGTTGATTTACCATTTGCCGTTGATCCTGAGTCAGTAAAATTGGAAACTCATGTAGGTTTTGAAGATGAGTTAATTACGTACGACTCGTTCGAGTCAGGACTCGGTGACGGGTTATTTGATTGTTCGGAGCAGACTGATATTTTACGGCGGCCCGAGTCATTACCTGCTTTATAGATTTGTAGTATTCGGGCCCGTTCTGAGCCCGTGGTTAATTATACTGAAAAGGGAAAATATAGCACCCGATTGGGCTTATTACTCTAAATTATAAACTGAAAATAATATTTTTTGGATAATATTTTTTGTTAAAAAAGAATGAATTTTTTTTTGAATTTATATCTAATATTATTTTATTAAAGAATATTGAATTGATAATAGAAACAAAAATAAATTATAATTTAATATAAAATAATTGGGCCAAACTGGGCATAGAAAACTAGAATTTTTCTTGTACCTTTATGTTTTTTGGGTAATTTATACATAATATCTTTTGACTTTATTGTGAAATATTCTATTCTTTCATTTAAGTGAAAAGTCTCCATGATAATTTTTTTCAAAATATATTATTGTCTTTCATTGTTTCAATAAAGTCTTGTGAAATATGAATATATCTTCATTTTTAAATGAAATAAAGAGAAAACAAGGAAAATATAGCCCCTGTTTAAAACTCTTTTTTTTTTTCTTTTTTTCCTCTTTTCTTATTTTAACCGTTCATTTCATCAATAAAATAATATTACACATAAATTCAAAAAATCTCCTTACTTTTTAACCAAACAATCTTTCATCAATCGCTATTCCAAAAATAAAATTTCACCTAAAATGAGTGTCAAACAGAAACATAAAGAACTAGTCGCAATTACAGTCTCAAATTTTTTTTAAAAAATTTAAGTTATTTTTTATCATCTATTTCATTTTCAAGGAATTCATTGTAATTAATACTTATTATATATATGTAAATCAAATGAACGACAGTAATATCATTGATTATATTATCGACGAATATCAATAGTTTTGGATAAAAAGAGAGAAGTTTGGGTCTGTAACATCAATAGTTTCTTCGTCGACCATTTGCAATTACTATTGATAATCGTCAATAATATAATTTACGATATTGTAGTTGTTCATTTGATTTACACACACACATACTAATTACAATAAGTTCATTAAAAATGAAATAGAAGATAAAAAAAAGGGGGGAATTGTGGATACCAAAGTTTTCAAAATATTGCAGATTTTACTCAAACTTTTCATCATTTTCCCACCTCCCACTGTCGACTATCTGCACCTACTTCACTTAATCCCAACCAAAATCCATCCACCTCCATCTCGTCGACGACCGCCACACACCGTGCTGACAATTTCCACCAACACCATCACAAACAACCTACATCTTCACCCCACCCCACCCCACCCCTACCCTACCCAACCCAACCAAAACATTGTCTATTTTGTCGTTGCGGCCTCGGGCTTGTAGACTCAGTGCTACCATTGCTACTACAGACGCCAATAATAGTTCTAGTTCATCGGATCAGTATCAAGTTGGAGCACGTCGGGTCCACTTGAATCCATCAAGGAAATCAAATTCCAACAGTCACTCTAGTTAGCTTTCGAGTTGTTTCGTGGAAAGTTCCCCATCAACGATGCGTAACTCCAAGCCGGGTCATACTCGCACCGCTCTGGGGGCAATACTAACTAGTAATTTACTCTAGTGACGGCTCTATCAACTTTCTAGCGGTCAATGTTTTATTAGCATTAATTTTTTATGGGCTTAAAACACTTTAAATTTCGAGTTAAAAGACTTAATTTAATAGGATTAATGATAGTATAACTCTCCAGTTTTGTTTTTCACTAAAAATGGAGGTAAGAAGAAGAGACAAGTCACTTTTTCACTACATCTCTCCTCAAATCCCAATTTGCTTTTATTTTCTCTCAAAAATATCTTTCATGTTAAGTTCAGCTTAAAAGACTAACAAGGGTGTGAAGGAGAAATGCTTTTACACATTTTGTTCCTTTATATTTCAAGAAAATCAAGTAAGGTAGTGCTAAGTATTTACTCTTTTTGTTCATTATGTATATATATTTATGCTCGTTACATGTGTTAGAATTTTTGAAACTATGAACAAAGACATTTATGTATGGCCATAACTGGTTTTTACAATCTCAATGAATTTTTCGGAATCATGAATTTGCCGGTATTCATCTACGTGAAATGTTAAATTCTTTACTATCACTTTATATATATGTATATATGTTTACGACCAAAAAGGTGCACTATGTGATATTAGTCCCACTGAGCTTAAAGCCCACTCCTTCTATGTTGACAAATTTCTCAAATTAAAAGATGATCGAGGAAGTAGGATTTACGTGGATTGCAGAGGATCCAAAGGGAGATAGATGTTTCATTTGTCACATTTGAAGAGTTTCTAATTCCTACTAGTAATGCAACTTACGTTTAATTTCTAAAAGATGTTAGTTTATCTTTCTTTAAGATTTCCTAGTTCTTTCTCTTGATGTGAACATTTAAATTGTTATTTGGTTTAAGTATGCATGTGATTAAAGTTGCTAAAGAAGTTAAGATTAAACATTAGACTCGTAAACAAAAATTTCAGCTTACTGCCTGAACTTTGTCGTGTCATCTCGGACAGAATTCTTTGAATTTTTTGGACAAAACTAGTGGGGTTTGAGAGCCCTATGAGTCTTCTGTCCCATGGCTTTGGAATCTAGTCAATTGAAAGTCGGTAGGATAAGTTATGCCCTTTTCCGTGTGCTATATTCAGTGTACCCAAGAACATTTTTTTTGTCCACGTGTTTGAGTGTCTATTGGAGTGTGTAAATGGTCTTAGAAAATTCTGAAATTTTATTATGATATACTCGAATGAGTTTAGAAAATACTGTAAAAATTTCATAAAATTATGAATCCAATAAATGGTCCAATTAAGCTTGATCGTTGGGTAGCATGTTACTGAATTTAACTCCGTTAATCGACGCTAACATTCATTTTAACCATTCCTTTTAGTTTCGTTATTTAACAAATCAAAGTTATCTACCTTAAATCATTTGTTTCCAATAAATTTTAGAACTTGTAATAGAATTCAAGGGTAACTACTAAGTTAAAAGAAAATTAAAGAAATTTTAATTTAACCCGAATTTTTGAAAAAAAAAAACGTTGTTATTTTTGTACTAATTTCAAATTCAAAGATTAGGATTAATGGTTGGTGGAGAGTCAGTGAAGATGACGGGAACATAAAATAATAATGATGTAGATGAGATGAAAAGAATGAGGAATGAGAATTACAATAAGGGCAATTTTGCAGAGGCTTTGAGCTTTTACAGGGAAGCAATTGCGATATCTCTGGGTAGGGTTTTGGTTAGGTTGAGTTGGGATGAGATGGGGTGAGTTGAGGTGAGGTGGGGTGACGATGTAGGTTGTTTGTGGTGATGTTGGTGACGGTTGCAAGCACGGTGTGTGGCAATCATCGGGCCGGTGGAGGTGGATGGATTTTGGCTGGAATTAAAGTGAGGCGAGGCGGGATGGGGTGGGGTGGGGTGTTTCTGTTTTTAATTTTTAAATAGTAATTTGACCATTTTGCCCCTTCACTTATGTTGTCAAAAATGGAATTTATTTGTCAGCTGACGGATGAATAGCTAGATCCCTTCAACATGTCCTCGATTTCCCATCGTTATTCAAAGAGAATGGTATATTTGCCATTTCAAAATGCTTTCTTTGAGAAAATATTGTATTTTGAATAGAAAAGGCCATGTAGGAATGAAAGGATAAGGATGTATTCCATGATGGATTTTGTACAATTACCTTTTTATTTTCTATAACTTGAGTGCCATATTTATCTAAATCGATTTATAAGTAAACAATTAACTTTATAAATTTGTTTATTAATATAAGTCATCTGTTTAGAGCTTGTTTGGAAGCCTTTTTTTCAAGTGAAAAAATGATTTTATTTTATTAAAATGTAGAGAAAAGTTGTATAGCTTATAAAATTCGGGTTGAAAATGTTTATGGAAAAGAATTATTAAACAACAAGTCCATAAATTTTTTATCTAGAAGTTAAAATGATTATACTTTAGATTCATCGAATACTCGCCGATTTAGATATTCAGAGCACCTAATGAATAAATTTAAATTCATTATTCCATGTTTCCTAGTTACATTTTTTCTTCTCTATGTATAAGTAAATGATTATTCTTTTTGTACATAGGGGCACCATAATAGACACATGGTGTCCTCTATGTACTTGTAACACAATCTATAATTAAAAGACCAAAATTCAACAATAAAATAATAAAAAAATAAAATTAAAAGAATGGATCCTACTTATAGTTGATAGCCCAAAAATAACTAACTAGGGGGAGTGAATTGGTTTTCAAAACTTTTTCGAAAAATTAATTTTAAATTCAAGCAAGTTGATAGTGAATAAATCAATTAAACACAATGCATAAGTGATAAGTGTAGATTTTATACTTATTCGTAGCAAATTGTGATATTTTGTTGTCTTTTGAATAAAATTCTACCTAATTTATATTAAATTATATTTTGTAGGTAAAACTTTATATTTTATGAAACTTTGAAGAAAAAAATGCAAAATAACGGAAAAATGGCAAAAATTCAAAGTGTGAAAATTAAATTGGCATGGGCTACACAAATAAATTTATTTCAATGATTAACTTGCATTACATGAAAGTTATTGGGTTTGAAAAAAAGAATGAATTTAATTTGGTGTTGAAATATTGTTGGGCCTCAAATTGGACTAAACATTGGTTGAAGTGAATTAGGGTATATATATATATATACACGGGAGGAGAACGCAGCCGCAGAAAGGAGAAAGTTGCAGCAATTAATATCAATTTTTGTCATACACAGGAGCCGGACATTGAAACAAAGGTGGCAGAAGTTGAATTATATACACGCATAAAGAGGCGGGTTGGTGGAGTAAACGGAAAAGGAAAAAAATCAATTGGGACAGCAAAGTGGCAGATTCTGGGAAGAAAACAGAGAATATAATTTAATAATATATTTTCACGCATAGTGGCAGTAGCTTTTCTGGAAAGAAAAATGGACAACTTCAATTTTAGTCAGATTTAATCACGTTTTGTCAATGATTGGTGATATCTTTCCACTTTTGCATATTTAACTTTAATATTATGCGTAGCTAATATTTTTATGTTAGGATGGATGATGTAACTTATGTTTTTATTATATATTTTATTTAAAGTTTTTCATGTCATTTTAATACTTGCTTATTGTGTGCTTAATGCTTTAATTGTTTGCACAACAATTAATTGATTTAGGGATAATACTGAGACCGAGAGGTGATGTATTTTTCTAGCTCGTGCAATAATTAACATAGACATTATAAGAGATCAAGCTATAATTATAAGTTATACGATCTTTGTTAAATTTCTATAGATAAATGCGTTCATATGTGTGTGGATTTATATAGAGATATAGTAAGTTCGGGCTTATGAATAGAATTAGTGTTACTTGAGAGAGATCATTAAATACAATAGGTTAATTCGATCGTTGACACGTATGAAAATTGACTGAATAAATTGGAATTAGATATATGATAAATAACCTAAGTAAAATCAGGAATCCTAACTATCCAATCACATAATCTTTTCTCCAGATTAATTTGAGTTTGTTATTATTTAATAGTTTGTCATTTTATTTATTAGAATTTCGCTTAGAAAATAAAACATGATTTGATCTTTAGTTACTATTTTAATTTANTTAAAAATTTATAGTAGATAATAGTCTCAGTGGGACGGTATTTGAATTTAATAAATTCACTTTATTACTTGTCACGATCCGTATACTTGTCGAATTTCACGAACAATAAGTATGAAAACAATAAGTAAAAAGAGGAAAAAAGTGTAAACGATATAATCGTGGAGGTTCGATCATAATCGATGATCTACGTTCTCCGTTATCGAGCTCTCCGTCACGAACAATGTTTTTTCAGTAAATTTGATTGACTTATAGTGCAATCCAAACTATTTTAAAGCGTTAGCTGATTTACAAAAAAAGAAGCGTCGATCCTTATATGATATTGAGTTTTACGAAACTTCAATATGACCGACATATTTAAAGAGAAATGACTTTACAATTTGAAACGTTTCTCTTAATAATTAATATAGACCAGTTAAATATTAAGAGAGATAAATAAGCTAATACCTCAATGAATAGTTATAAATGAAAACTTAAGTGTTAGATGAGAAAACTTGATGATAAAAATGAATGAATGATTTGATGGTAAATAAGATGTAAGAACAATAAAAATTGTGCTCAATAATATCTCACTCAAATGCTCTTGAAAAGTATTACAATAAATGTAAAGTGATATGGTATTTATTAAGTTCAAAAGGCATAAATATCTGTGAAATCGAACAGTCAATCGGACGTCCACTTTCTTGTCCGAAAGTACAAACACTATTTGTTGTGAGCCAAACATCAAGACAATAAAACAAAATGATTGTTACATGATCCAAACGTCCGGATGATCCGAACGTTTATTACTTTGTTCGGACGCCTGCATATTACTATTTTGTCTTTGCATGGTCCGTTGTACAAATTCTTAAAATATGATCTAAGTTCACTTATGTTTTCGAAAAACAACTTTCGCTTTTAAAGAAATGATTTATGCAAGTGATGATCAAAAACATTTTTAGCACATAAAATGATTTTTGAGCTTTCATCGTTTAGTGCTAAGAATTGAAGTGTTTATACTTTTACAAGTTAATATAAAAGTCTAATCCACTATCCCTATTTGATACTTGACCATCGAAGCTCTTTGTCTAGAATGATTTATCTTGAATGTTCGATTTTCATCACTTCCTTCATTGTAGGTCCGATTTGTATTGTGAATGTCTTGATATTAACCTTTTGTTCTTGATTTGATCAATATTACATCGGGTGATTAGAAGACTTAAAAAATCAATTGTCATAGAGAAAAATCAATTTGTTTGTTATGATCAAAACATTAAGGATAAAGTCAATTATATGTCAACAATAGTTGATTTCAATAATTAGAATTCAATTGTTAAAATACTTGAATGTGCAGAGGGCACAATCAAGTTGATGCTTTTAATTAAATCGTGAAAGAAAGGGTCCAACTAATTCTACTGCAAAATTAACTTATGTATGTGAAAACTCCATTGTATTATCTAGATTTGAAATATGAAATAATGAAGAGTACAATACCCAAATTTTGCTGACCTCTATCAAAAGACCTTAGGAACCTTGGCTACGTAGTCCTAATTTTTCAATTATTTTAATTTTGTAATATCAACGTTACATGAAAAGGTCAGGCGTCAACACACAAATAAAAGTGAGAATATGTGAAAGAACGGGCCCAAACAAGCGCCATACCCCATTGTCGTTCCAGTTGTAAGATAATCGTTATTGTGGACTAAAGCCTTTGTCTCGATATTGCACTGAATGTTCGAAGCATCAATATACATAAAAGCGAGAACATGTAATGTAATGTGTCCAAGCAAATGCCATAACTCATCAACGCTCCAATCGTACGACACACAAAATCATTGATTAACGACATTCATATAAACGTGTACCAAGTTTTTAATTGGACAACACGAATCTAGTAAACTTTAGCATTCACTGAACACAATGATCAATCAAATAACGGAGAAATAGATCCTTCAGAATAATACGTGTCAAATATTCTTCACATATTGGACTAATGTCCTGATTCAAGATATGTATCAGCTAAAATTTAATAAAGGCGTCGCAGTAATATTCTTTCTTAATTTGTTAGATGAAGTGCCCAATAGTTTGAAAAATTGAGCTGAGTGACTAGTTCAAAATCGAGAATCAATCTGAAAATCAGTTCGACTATGTGTTAAAAACAGGATAATTACTGATTTATAATGGAAATAATAGAATCTTATTGTTTGTGGGTTCAACATAGTATGCTTGTAAACACAGATGAAATTGCTATTAGCAGCATCATCACAACTTGACTTTGTGCATTCAACTTCACTCCAGCATTGTGGTGAAGTCCAAATCCCATGATACTTGGCCTCGGCGCCACTGTCACCATTGGAGAAGCTGGAAAAAAAAAAGATATAAATTAACCCAGTATGCCTTGGATTAATCACAAATATTTGATACACAGTAATAACGAGATCGATAGTTCTTTTTATTTTTTAATATTGTTCAATGTTGAACAGTTCTTCTTGCCAAACAATTTGTACATGTTTCTTTGAGCATAAATTGCCGCATAATAGAATGATGAGAAGAGAAAAGATGCAAACCTGCAACAATTGAATTTGTTTTTGGTCCAGAGGGAACTTGAAAAGTAGGTGGAGTTGAAGGCAAGGGTGTGCCTTAAAAGATAAAATAGTCATTGGTTAGTGAAGCATTATTTAGCCAGTACTTGACAGCATTGCACAATAGAACGTTGTATTAACTTCATTTTCTTTAGTAGTCTAGTTCAATATCGTCCAGTCGAGCCTATAACAAACACATCATGAAAAAGGGATTCTAGTTTACATACCTGTGCAATTAGAAATGCTCATCTGGAGGTTGCATAGAAGGGGTAACTGGAGAGCAAGTGTGGTATTAATAGGGAAAGAAGTCAGAGTTGTCTCATTGAGCAAGACACAAAGGCAACTAGGTTGCTGAATGTAGAGTTGTTTAAGGTTGTCACAACACGACTGCACCGGCAAAGGCACAGCACCCTGCACAAAAGGTGCACACGGGACCAAAGGTAGGAGATTCGAGCTACATTGTTCAATTCCGGTGCTTTGGGAAAAGGTGTTCCGTGGAAGGCTGAGAAGAAACAGGAGAATTAATGCAATGGTGAACAGAGAAGGCATTTTTTTCTGTCCTTTTGCTTTTTTTTGTCTATGGAGAGAAGTATTTGCCTAATGAAAGTTAGGTTAAAAATGTGAATCTGGTTTTGAAGAGATTTGCATTACATTGGGCATGAACTGCAACATGCACTGAACATGAATACTTAAGCTCCTTTCTCAGTTTGACTGATTAATCTCTATAAGAAAAAATTTGTTGATTCCTATGGTAGGTCGAGCGTGAATGTCTATTGCACTCTCTAGTAATGTGTGCCATGTTCGTCACACTATTAAACCTCCGTCTGGAAAAATTTATAAATCATTTTTAAATGATCAAACTTAACTTTCAACCATTCATTTTAATGGACCTACAAATAATATTCACTTATCAACTATTATTTTTTATCCATTTATAAATTCTTCCCAAACGGAGGCTAATATGAAGCCTGGGCAAGAGAAATTCACGATGTATATAGTACAACGGCTGTAATAAGAATTTTATAGAGCATGAACTGCCTAGTAGGATAAAGAAACCTTGTCGACATACCCATACGCCGTGGAAGTCACTCCTACAATGTCCAATGGGACGAGATCTCTTAGTGGCGGACGTGGGCAAATGATAAAAATAGGAGGGAATACCAGTGACATAGAGACAGAGAGAATATGTATTCATGGTAAATCTCTAGTCGTATCAATTTTATTACAAATTATATGCTCTAAGTAATCGACTCATCGATCATTGCATTAACGATCTTGAAATCTTTGCAATCCTATGACGTGCATTATAAATAGTTTTAATCATACTAGCTACCAAGAAATTCATTCTTTCAAAAAATGATGTTTCGACACATCTTGTTGAAATGCTCGACTAATTGCCTCACAAATGAATGTACATTTCAAATATCACAATTGACACATACAACTTTTTCCGTTTCAACATCTGTGAGCACCAACACTTTTTTGTGCTAGTAATCTTTGATTAGAAATTCTACTTTTAAATGAAGAACAAATCAATTCAAAGTCACATGATATGCTCTTACTTACCCCTATTGCTTTCAAGTGCATCTATTCCTCAAATTTACATATATGTATAAATATGATGAAATGTTATATATAAATCTCATATATTTTATGTGACTAAAGTTTCATTCTCCATTCAACTCGACATTGTCCAATGAAAACTAACAATCCATAATTCAAAAATACGGTATTCCGTTTGTTAATAATATAATTTTAAATAATTACAAGAGGATAAATTCACAACAAACCCTAGAATTAGGAATGAGAGATTGATCTCAAGAAAGATTTGTTAAGATAGGGATAAGTGAGATTAATTATGGGTGGGGTCCGTTTGACACTATGGATCTGAATTGAGTAATTATTATTTTTATTTTTTTACAAAAGTAGCTGTTATTAAAATAAAATCGTTGCTATGAATAAAATTTGTATTCCTAAAACATTATGTTGTTTTATCTTTCTTGTAAATACAAAGTAATTTTAATTAGAAATTATTCTTATTTTACAATTAAAACGAGGGATATCGGTCGGGTAGGAGTTCCTGCTCTCTCCTAGAAATTTTTATAATACTGGATGAGAAATAAAATATTCTAATTTACCGTCTCATTATTTATTATTTTTTTAATTTAAAGAAATATAAAGTTTTTGTACGAAAAGATTATTAGTAATTTTTAGGAGGAATAACGGTAGGAATCACAATATGTGTAGATGATAACGAGTAATAAGTTTGAATATGTAATTGAAATAAAAGTAATAATTTTGAATATGAAATTTATCTAATTTTGATTAAATAGCAATAATTGATTTTTAATTTCCTAAAAATATTTTCCCAAAAGAGGCAAGACCGTGCTCCGCTCCATTAGAGATTGATAGATCCTGGTATTTTGCCATTGTTTGATTTTCATTATTTTTAAAATATATTCTTCGTTCACTATTTTTTAATCACACATTATTTAATAAACTAATATTATACGTAAACTCAAATTTTTCCTTATTTTTTAACTACATATTTTTCATCAATCTACTATTCAATTATGAATTTTGCTACATGTACATCAAGCTTTGCATAATAGATTACTTTAATTTTAACGAGTCACGAGCTGAGCTGCGATTCGTTAAAAAAAACTGGACGAGCTGCTCGTCTAGTGAGTAGGCCTGCTCGGCTCGTACTTGGACTTGTTTTTGCCGAGCGACGATTGCGACCTCTAATATCATATTATGTAATAGGAGCAGAATCCATTCCAAAATACATTCTTCTATAAAAATGGTTCAAACATGTCCTGAACTTCTAATTTTAAGCCATATAAAAATGGTTCAAACATGTCCTGAACTTCTAATTTTAAGCCATAAAAAGTAATTATTTTGTGCCATCACTTATAAGTAAATCGTTTAGGCTTTACACAAACATTTCACCCCTGCATCCTTCTAATTCAGGTGAAACAGCCTACTGACAGCTAATTTTCAAAAGAAAATCTCTCTTTCTCCCGCACGAACAAGCACGCAATTGGGATAATTCTTGCCAATCTTCTCGATCACATTGCTCAAATTCATTCATTCATACCATGAAAATCCAGTAAAAATCCCATTAACTTGAATAAACTCCCTCCAGATCTGAATTCCGGACCCAATCGAATGGCCCGGATCTTCGAGTACTTCGTTGTGTGCGGACTCGGGCCAGAAATTCGGACCCTCGAAGATGACAAAGGCTACCATGGCACTGGCGTCTTGTACTTACCTTCTCTTCTCGATCAGTACCCTCCTTCGGATCACTCTCTCTACCCACCCCCACCCCCTCAACTCCCCACCTGCGTTTTGCCAGCTGGGGTTGAGTTCCATTCATCTGGGTTCAATTCGAATGACCCTTCAACGTTTCCTCGGAGTTATCCTATTGTTTTAACTGAGGGAGATGGGTCCAAGATTTATGTGAGCTGTATTGCATTTCGGGATCCTGTGTGTGAGGATATTGCTGAGGCGTATCGAATTCCAGCTAATTCGTATGCGGACAAGTGTATTTGTTTTGTGTCACGCGGGCCCAGCTTCCAAATCCTGCGTGAAGCTTTGGAGGAAATTTTTGTTCTTTGTTTTTCAGCTTCTGGAAGTAGGTATGAATTGATCACGCTCCTAATAATCTCTAACAAGTAACAAGTCATTCTTATTATACTATCCTGTTATGCGTTTAATCTGAATATGAATGAATCTATATAATTATATCATGAAATACTCACTCTGCCATTTATAATCAGAAGAGTTGAATTTATGCATTTTTCTGTAGTACTTGAGTTTAAATGGGGAAAGAAGCACTTTAATGGATGCACCATTGATTACATGGATAGTCACTTTCTCCGTTTCTCTGGGTTCTCACTAGATCATTGGATCTTGTGGACTAGTAATTTTCTTTTTTATCTGGTTCTGCTTGTGCGTGTCTGAATAACGGAACATCCTGTAGAAACAGATAATTTAAGAGTAAAAAGACATCAATTTGAAAACTTAGCAGCTGGTTCCTAGTTAAATCTTAGAAGTTTAAACAACACAATTTCGCTGCCATGTTCGTCTAATACTATAAAACGTTCTCATCAGGGTTCTTCTAACCAGTTAAGGGAATAAACCCGCCCCGCCCTTTTTCTTTTACGTAATATAGATGACCTCTGTAGGCAGATCATTGAAATTGGAGAATACTACTATGGTCAAGTTTATAATTTTTGAGATCATGCTCAAACATGATAAGTTTTTTACCATGGGTTTTCTATGGGTACTGAGACCTGCTCATGACCAAAAGCAAGATTCTAATGCTTTAGCAAATGAAAGGAAACATGATAAAAAGTTGTAAATATGCAGCAAATGATAGGATATTGATCAGGTATCAAATTGCTCAAGTTTCTTTTTATTAGTTTTATAAATTCGATTACCTAAATAAAACCTTATCCATGAGCATAAATTGTCCTGTTGAGAAGACATTAATGGATATGACATGATAAATCTGCTGAAAGGGCAATTTTGGTTAAGTTAACCCTTTTTGAGAATATTTTCAAACATGATAAGTTCTTTGCTATGTGTTTGTTATGAGTACTGAAACCTGCTCATGACCAGAAGCAAGATTTTATTGCTTTAGCAAATGAGACGAATGAAACGAAACATGTTAAAAAGTTGCAAATATGTAGAAAATATAGGATATTGATCTGGTATTAAATTGCTCGAGTTGCTTTTTATTAGTTTTATAAATCCTTTTACCTAAATAAAACTTATCCATGAGCATAAGTTGTGCTGTTAAGAAACACAATAATGGATATGACATGATTAATCTCCTGAAAGGGCAATTTTATAACGACAGAACATGAAACCTTTGAATGATAATGATACATGTTATCACTTGAAGAAAAAATTTCTTTACTGATCTGATCAGGAAATGAAATTTTTTATTTCATATTTCACGAACTGTATTTCAGAAAGGAATGCATGAGAATATGTAAAAGTAAATGCATGAAATGAAAAGGGTTCTGAACCATATTCCTTTAGGATATTTCTGTATGATAGCCCTAATGAATGGGTAATCCCCTATTCCAACAGTATTTCCACCCTCAATGGATTTTTGCATTTATCTCTGAAATGAGAGAACTGCAAACGGAAACGAAGTGAATTTGTATTTTCTTTTCTACTTTTGATTTAAAGAGTAAAATACAGCAATATATAGGCTGTGCAACTATACAATTGTCAATGTAACCCAGAACAGAAAACAATTAATATGCCTGTCAATCTAATATAAAATAGGACATTAAGTTTGATTATTAGATCATAATTCCTAATTTAGCTCCCTAATATAAGAAGTTGAGTAAATAAAATCTCCGACACTATCGCAATTCCAGCACTTTCTCTCAAGCTGGCTCATGGATGTCAGTCATGCTCACCTTGCTCATCAAGTAGTAAAATATACGTTTCAACAGTCCCTTAGCAAGTACATCAACCAGTTCTTCATTTTCTGGCATACATGGCATACAAATAAGACCATTTCTAGTTTTTCTTTGATGAATTATCCGTTGACCTTCACATGTTGGTTCTCATGTTGCTCTTTGATTGTCGGCTAGGTTTGTGGAAACTTCATTGTCACAATTGAGCTTCACTGGCACTTCCTTTTTGAATTTCAACTATTCTAATTATCTTGTTATTAAAATAACTTCACAATTCCTTGGGCAACAACCTTAAATTCTGCTTTTGTACTATTACCATTTCCTACTTCTCCAAGTGACTGGATTTCCAACTGCCATGGTACTGAAACATGAGGTCGACCTTTTACCATTAACAGATCTAGCTTCGTTACCACCATCACCATATATGCCTCAACCCTTATATGTTAACCCTTTTTGAAGACTAGACTTTCCTACAGTGCATTTAAAATACCCGAGTACTTTATAATAGATGACTTCCATCTGTCCTCCTTGGGACGAGTGCATGAATTTTGCTCACTATGCTTACTATAACATGCTCGTGTGTGATAGATAGCTTAGTTTACCTACTTGTCGTTCATTATATCACCTCTCTACTATATTTTTCTTCTCGAGTTTATGATTTGGCTCACTTTGAATATCTTGTGGTCAAGCCAAGCATCTCTACATCTTCTAACTAGTTGAACATACACTTTCTTTGAGAAGCTGAAATTTCTCTACTTGAACCATCTCCCTTTGAAGAGAATGCTGTAGTAGACCCAAGTCGTTTATGTTGTAGTCATTTGATAGTAACAATTTGGCTGTCAAATGTTGCCGTCATTTTTTCGGGGAGGATAATATAATCTACATGCTCAATAAGAACAGTGATCTTGCCATCCATAGAATGCTAGAAGAATAGGGTGTGATCCACTTGATTTTGGGAGAAGTTGAGGTCTTTATGAACTTTGAAAATATGTGAAGCCATGCTCTAAGTGATTGTTTTAAGTTGTAGATAGATCTCTTCAGTTTACACTTTTACTTTTCCGTAAGAGTTCTCAAAACTTGGGGGCAGCTATATGTAAAATTCCTCATTGAGTTTTCTTTTAAGAGACTCGTTCTTGAGTTGTAGTTGATGATGAGACGAGTTAAGATTAGCTGCAAGAGATTGTAGGACCCTAACTATATTTATCTTTGCCTTCCAAGCTAGTGTCTCTTGGTAATCAATTACATATTCTTATATCTAGCATATATGTTAGCGTCTATCCTTTTGCAACTAGTGTCACCTTGTCTCTTTCAATAGTTCCTTTGGCTTTTCACTTGACCATGGAAGTCCACCCAAATTCTATTGAGGTCTTTTCTGTTGGTAGCTCCCTGATTTCCCAATACCATTCTCTCCAAGAGCTTTCATCCCTTCAAGCATTGCATCCCTCCACTCCAGAATTTCTAGAGCTTCCTGTTCAGTTTTAGTTATATCCATATTTTCTTTTCCTATTTTGATTTGGAGGATAGAAGATAACACAAATACAAACTCGTAGGCTGTAGAAAAAATATTGAAAGAGGATATTACTAAACTATAATTTAATCTAGAATAGGAAACAGTTTATAGAGGATATTATAAAACTATCATGTAATCTAGAACAGGAAACAATTTATAAAGTGTCTTGTAAAGGAAATTAAGTTGAATCACAGACCAAATCCCTAACATAAAGAAATAGACTCTATCACATCACCCATAACGTTGATTGTTGAGTAATTCAAAAAACATAGAGATGGAAAAAGCAATGAACCTCCCAGGTCTTCTTCCCACAAAAAGAAAAAAAAGGAAAATGAAGAAGGGGAGGAATAAAATTTCTGAATACCGCCATAGCATGTCTTCAGTTCTGCTGCTTCTGCCCATACATGTTCAACATACATCATCATCATGTCCAAACTGAATTTATGTTAAACATCTCTTTACTTAACCAACATGTGTATATATATATACACACACAAACACACATACAAGTGCCAAATGATGATCTGCACATATCGTAGAAATATCCTTGCATATTTATCTCGTTCTCAATGAGGGATGCTCTTATTAATGGCCAGAAAGCTTACCACCTAAAGGAGGACAGATTAACTTGTCCGAGAATAATATTCGTGATATCTGAAGGGTCTGTGAAATGCCTAGTGCCTGTTCTGTTTACTTTTTTTGTAAGAGACCGTGATAGATTTTGCCGAAGGTTGTATTTTGCCTATCTGCTGCATGCTGAATGCATGATTTTCCAAGAACTAATGTAAAAGAGAGACATATTGGAGACATAAGTAAATCCATTTTAATATTCAAGGATACCATAATAAAGATGCATAGTATGCTGCTGCAAGGTCACGTCACACACTCCTAACAGAAGTTTTGTTTGTTTCCTTCTATTTTCTAATGACTGTGGAAGTTTATTAGTATTATTCTTTGGAGATAAATCTTCATGTTATTTCCATCTATTGCAATTAATGTGCTAAGCTTTACAACAATTTCAGCAAGCCATTGTGGGAAGTCATAGCATATTTAGTGTCCAATGTACCTTTCCCTACACCTGGGAAGGATCGAGTGCTGTTTGCTATTGAGAATAGCCTACTTGCTGTAGAGGTTCCACCAAAGGACGGGCTTCCCCATGCTGATGTATGTCTCATTCAGATTTTGTTTAACTAATTTTTGCTTCTAGGATAACTTGATTTATCTTTTCTAACACTATTTGACAAGTCACTGTCTATTTGGCAGATATCATTCCAGCCTTTGGTCCAGTGTTTGGATGTTGATAATTTTATCAAACTATTTACAGCTGTATTGATTGAAAGAAGGATTTTACTCCGGTCAAAGAAGTATTTTCTTTTGCCCTTTTCATAATTTTGTGCAAGTTGGATATGCAAGTGATCTTCTTTTCTTGAATTTAGATATTTTTCAAGCATACTTTACCAGTTTCTGTTTCTTTCATATATCGTATGCATTACCTGTTTTGACCATACTTTTACCTTTACTGCTTCCATGATTTGAAATATGGTACATGTTTCGGCTCAGTATCCTTGTTCCCCCAATCCAGCCCCACTACCTCCATCACCCACCTTTATCACTGTCAAGATTAAAAAATAGTACTCCTCAATTAGTGCTCCATACCTCCTTTTTGCTCGAATTTCACGAGTATTGCAAATAATCCTAAATCAATATATTTCACTGGCATTCTTTCGAGCATTTGATCATTTTTTGGGTCCGTTCTTTTGTTGATTCTTTATGCCGTGTCTCCTTGGGATTTCCATTCAATTCTTGGAAGTTATGAACTCTTTTTGATGATGACTTTGGAAGGGTACTGATGCTTACCTAATCTTTTAGGCATGTATTTGTTTTCTAATTTGTTTGTCATTTGAATCATATGACTCACAAGTTATGGACCAATTTTCAGTGGTCAAAAGCTGCTATGAATTCATTTTTGTATTGCATTCTAAGGAAAGAAGATGCAGTTGATTGATTACTTTATATGTTGAAAAGAATTGTACTCTTGTATTACACTAGACATTTTTTTTTTTTTTGATAAATAATCAGAATTGTATTAATCAAAGGATAATCATGGGAAATGTACTTAGACAAGACAGAAACGACATAAAGTATTACACTAGACATTAGCACACTGTAACAGTATCTAGACTTACAATCCACCATTCAGATATGTTTTATTCCCATTTATATTCTCCCATGAGTCGTATGGCCTTGGACAAATACCCTATCTTTTACATATGCATCCTGAGAGGTGGTTTGTGTCTGAAATGAATTTTATTTTGAACAAATTAGAGTTTAACTTGTTTGCTGATACTTTCACATATTTTACAAGTATGGTAAGTCTTAGTTGAGTTGAGTTGAGTGGTGCATGGACAAGGACCCTTCAATTGTTTTTCTTTATTTTCATTGTAATAAATGGCATGTATTTACCAAGATAATATGTTGCCTAACCTACATACTTATAAGATAATATAATGTATCAAATTTTACTATAATAAAGATAATAGATATATAACATTATAAATGTACAGCTGCAAACAATATCCAGATTATAACTGTATTTAAAAGGAATAGTTTCATGTTCCTTCTAATATATATTTAAATTTTTTGGTTAATGTGGTGTGACTTGAGAAAAGAACATAAAGGGATAGAATTTGATATTTCTTCAAGAGTAAAAGTCATGTCTGAGCTGTATCATTTTTTGATCCTCGGTTTTGGTCACCATCCATCACATACGCGGATATCTAATTTATTACTCTCGTCATCATTGCTTTATAAGCTGAACTTATCAACAGACTTATTAAAAAAATCGAATTTATACTTAATGTGTTCTCCTTGTCCCTTGCTATACTAACTATGCCCTATGCATGGTTTATGCAGATATTCCGTTTTAACTCTTGTATCGGAGGCCATATGTCATTTAATATATCCATTTCGTTGGCAGGTATGGTTTCTTAGTGTTCTCTTTGATATGTAGCTAGTGAGCAGTGTTGATAATTCAATAATTTAATGTGCCTGTAAATACTAAGATCATTATTCAAATCTATGAGAACTTCCATCTGATCTTTGAATGTTTATTCTTCTGAAGCATGTCTACATTCCGCTACTATTTTTCAGCGGAGTAGACTACATTGATGCTCCCACGCCATATATGATGGGCCTTCATTCAGGTGTTGATACTTATGGACTGATGATGGATGGTGTAAGTCCTGTCTGTGGATTTAATTTTTGAACCTTCATTTCACATGACAAAGTTTCCTTTTTCACGTTCTTCTGTTTTTCAAATATTTTCGAATTAATCACCTGTTGTCCGCACGATGTTTTTTATTCTATATATATTATATAATCTTTTTGTTTTCTTATTGTGAGGATGCCAACATTTCACTCGTGATGTGTATTTGATGTTCATTTAAGGTATTGCTAAGGCTGTAATGACTATATGTTCAATCTTCTGAGGCCTAGAAATTCTTGTCCTTTGGGATAGTTTTCTTTCAACTTAGATGCATTTTCCAACTCATTTGATTTTCAAGAAGATTTTTGCATTGCTTTGATAAATCATATTTAGGATTGCTTGTCCTCAAACAACAAAGAAAAATAAAGGAAAGGGTTGATATGTGGTGGCTAGGTGGTGCAATTTGAATATTCGAGTAATGGCTCTTAGATACTGGACTCAAGAGTGCCAAGATGATTTCCGACATATATATATGAGGTCACGAATTACAGCCAATAAGTAGAATAAGTTACAATATGTAATTTGAAGACGAATAGCTGTAATAGTATGTGTAATGTACATTATGACATATAATGTCTGCATTAGAAGGTTGTTGTTTGTTGTTGGAGTTATCTATTTACTAACTTTAGTTCTGATGTTTATTAATATAAAACCTCATTTTCTTTACATCCGATGGTCTTCAGATTCATGCAACAAATTTTGTCTTTTTGATACGTCAGTTATTCTTACATAATTTTTTCCTGTAATTTTTTATGCTAATAAATGGGAATAGTACCATAGATTTTCAAGCAGCAGCCTTTGCCAATCCTCAGAAGTGTTTATTTAGTCAATTGACAATGTTAATTTGATTTTTATTTTGACTGTATCTGTAGCCAAAGAATCTTGGTCCTTGCACAAGTTCCTCTGTTTTAATTGATATCTGGTTCAATACAATATAAATTTCATAGCAGCAAGATATCGTCATGCATGTGCTGTTCAATCTAATACCACAATAGTGCTTTACTTAAGGATTAATATTTTCCCTCTAATATGTTGTAGGTAGTAGTGGTTGACCTTGAGCATAATCGCATCACTACATCAGAGGACATTCCTCCCATACCAGAACCAGAATACAGTTCTTTAAAAGATGAAATTATGAAATTATTGTATCCAAATGTTGTTTTGATAGACCAAATGAAGGATGATTATTTCTCAGAGCAATATCCTAGAAGCAGCAGCAGGCCTTGGGGAGAGGATCACAACCTCCAACTTAGGTGATTCTTGGTGGCCAACTCAATTTTTTATGAACCTCTCATTGATGGGCTGATATCTATGCCCTAACTGCCTTTAGCCTGGATAGTTGGATTATTTGTCTCATTCTCGCTCTTGTATTTTACTTGAAAATACTATTAATTTTGGTCAGTAATGTAAGAATTGTTCAAGAATAACACTAGGAGTTATAATATGGATCATTGCTGATCCGTCTCACAATCCTATGGTCGAAATTTTAAGAGTAGTTCAACACGGTTAGAGATTTGGTTTATGGAAGTTTGTTGTTGAGGTTTCTTCTTTTGATTGGGTTCATCCCTGTAGTAGCCGGATTAATTGAGTTGTTGACATGAAAGCATAAGAACTCAAAGGGATTCCCTTCTTTGTTTGTTTGATTCGAGGGGAACCATTAGCAAGAATTTTTTTCAGTTGCTTATCATAAGGAGTTATTTTTACTTTATGGTGATAGGTCACATGCATTAATATTTGAGTGTTTTGATTTACCTGGGTATTTTTTATGTTACATACGATTTTCTAGTTTTCTGAAGTCGATTCTAAGTAGTTGGAATAGCCTGGTGAGCTTATGCTCAGTCATGTATCATGTGATGATGATACTCTGTTTACTGCAAATGCTACTTCTACTCATTTAATGATGTTTTAGCCTGTCAATGCAGGGTAGCAGATGGACACAAAAATCTTATTGTATCTTTTTTGATGTTGACAGGTTCATATTTCTAAAATTCTTTGCATCAATTTTAGGTGGCTATCGCAATTTCATAGTATGAAGCTCATACCTTATCCTTCTTGTCTATCAAAGTGTTGATTCAGCAAGTGAATATGATCCTTTTCTTTTTCCAGGAAAATACTGCGACTCATGTCTTCAACACTCAGGCTTTCTTGAAGAAGCGATCTCGTTCAACAAACCAACCACCAGATCCAATGGTATGTTTTCATATAAGTATTATAAACCAGTCATTGCTGACTTTCTTATGAATGCGAATTTAACTTCTAATTCCTTTTTAATATCTAGATGTAAGGTCACTGAGTTATTTAACTTGCTTGTGATTTTAACAGATTACCCAGTTCTTAGACTCCCAGGGTTTCTTAGATTATTTGGAGAGAGGTCTTGGGTCTGAAGAAAACGGCAACAATCTCATTGATAAGTTACAAGATGCAATTGGCAGGGGTCAAAATCCTTTATCAATTCTTCCCTCACTTTCAGCGGAACCTGAAATTGTAACTATTTCTGATCCTGGTGTGGGAATATCAGGTAAATTTTTGTTTTTTAATGGATACTGCCTATTATCATCAATATTTAGGGAAAACGTGTCGAGGTATCTTCATTTAAATGTCGTCCTACTGCATTTTCTTCTTTGGTATCAGGATCGGGTGCAAAATATTGTTATGATAGGTTTCCGTCAAATATCAGAACAGAGGAACAGGAAGAGAAGAGGAAACAGATTCTAGCTGCAGCAAGTGGGGCTCTTGAATTTTCTGGAATCCATACTCCTAGGTATATGAAATTATCCCCTATACTGAGATCTAGACTGTTGTTAAATATGTCTGTCCAGTTTGTTTGCTTGAGATTTAACATTTTTTATTGTTTCTTTAACCAGTTCACCTTCGGTGCTTGCTGGTAGAGACCCTAAAGCTGAAAGCTTAAGTCCTAGAGAGAGAGCTGTGAGTGACATATTATATAATGATGATACGTGTAGTTTTTGACCTAACTTTTAGCATGATCTTAAATGACTTGAATGTTTATTTCCTATAGGCTGAAAGGGAGCGCATGGTGCTGGACATCCAAGTGAAGCTGCAGGTGAAATGTTTTCTTCTTTACATCACCTTGTTCTGTTGGTAGTCTTACTGTCAAACATACGTTTCTTTACCACTTTAACTGTTACTTCAACCAAAATTTTCCATTTTCAGCTCGTTTGGCTAGGTTAAAGGTTATTTAAACTTCATTTTCAGTTACTTTGTGTTTCCAACACATTTTGGTAGATTATTTTTTTCTTATGAGTAAAAAAAGGTTACTTATTTTCACGGTATGACTGATATTACTTTAAATTATTCTTAACTTTTTGATAAAAAAGAAAACGAAAAACAAATCAAGATGCCAAGATAGCAGTGCATTCATACTAAGATGGATAAGATTAGAAACATGTACACACCTACAAGTGGATGTGGCGCCTATTGATTATAAATTAAGGAAGATTTAGGTGGTTGGGTCATGTTTGGTGTCGTCCTGAAGAGTCCCTTGTCGACAACAGTGACATGATTTTTGTAGATCAATGTAGGAGAGGGAGGGGTAGACTAAATTAATGGATCAAGTTCCTTTAGATCTCCCTGTAGATTTAGCAATGAACAAAGTGGAATAGCAAAGAAGGATTTATGTAGCCGATGCCAAATTTATTGGAAATAAGGCTTAGATTGTTGTTATATTTTATACATAGCTATTTACTTACAGGTAAACTTGAAATTAAATTTATTAAGCATAGCCAAACACACTTTGTAGTGTCTTTTGTTATCATTTATGCTATAATGGGATTTTTTTTTTACCACTTTATTGTAGTACTTATATGTTTAAGTAGATCTTGTGGGACATTTGTATAAGCTGTGATCCAACTTACATGGACTTGGCACTTTGGGGCTCCATACCTGTGTCAACACAAAATGAGACCAACATTGGCGTGGAATGTGCTTTGGATTCAAAACTTGGTTGTTAGAAGCTATTGATACTAGGGTTTCAAAGCTAAATATCTTGTTTTGTTTTTTATTTGTGACTGCAAATGAATTTCTTTCATTTGAAATTTGCTGGTTTCCTTTTTAATTAGGGGTTGTGGTTACGGCTTTTGAAATTGGGAGCAACTGATGATCCTCTTTCATCATTTGAGTATGGAACTATCCTTGGTATGCTCTCATGACTAGACTTATTTTCATCATAATTTTTGTGGGAATAGTATCGTATCATTATTGGCATCGTAATTTTTCTTGAATGTTTAAGGATGTACCAATTCACTGTCATATTCTTATTGATTTATTAGCTTTGATTGAGTCTGATGCTGAGGGAATTGGCGGCAGTGGTTTTGTTGAATGTATAAGAGAGCATATTCATTCGGTATGTTCTCTCAACTAGGACATATTGATGCATTTCTTGCATGTTGATATTCTTTCTCTTTCTTATATTTAGTTTTTCCACAGGGATGGACCTGTCAATTGACTGATGAGCAGTTTATTGCCGTGAAAGAACTGGTTTGTTTAGCTTATATTTTTTGAATTTGAATGAAAGACTGAACTGTGTTGCTATTTACAGCATAAACACGATTTACTATAAAGTATTTTCGTCTACTCTTGCTATTCATTACATTGCATTCATCTACAAAAGGAATGGATTTTATTTTATTTTAATTTTATTTATTTATTTATTATTATTATTTTTTTTGTGAGATGGAACCGCTTCCAATCTATCATGGGTAAACCTTGAGATTTTAACGGAATTGCTCCCGTTACTCATCTTTTTTTAACATCATATAATACATTTTAGTTGATATATTTCATAAATCTAAAATGAGGCAAGGATTTGCAATCTCTTTTAGCAGGCTATATATGGAATTTTCTTTCAATTCTCACAATAAGCTACAGATGAAGTCCTTACCCTTAACAATGCATAAATTACCTGCTAGAAAATAGTAAAACTCAGAGGCAAAAAGATGACAGGAATTATTGAAAAAATCACATATTCAGTCCATATAATCAGCTCAGGCACAACCTTAGCACTATTCTTCTATAGGGTTAAAGTAAAACCCAGCTGACAGGTTTATAGGGAAAATAGCAGTTCACACAAAACAGTATCTGAAGTTTCCACTATTCAAGTGAAGCAACTGATTTATCTAAATGACTCCTTGCTAGCACCACAACATATATCCATGGACTGGTGCTGTAGGCCCAAAGCATGGTTCACACATCAAATTATACTCTACTATTTGGAAACTTGATGCTCCATTCACACAGGCCCCTTTATGTGCTAAGTGCTTCGTGGACACAAACTACTATCAAAATTTGTCGTACCTTCAACAAATTCAAAAGGAAAAATATAGCATATAAAAATTAAAAATAGTTGTAATATATTCTAGCAACCAAAGATTGTAGACGTGCAACTTTTTCATCTAAATACAAAGTATAGTTTGCATTGGTGGAACATTTGACAGGTTGTGATCTGATAGTAATTCCTTTGGTGAAACTACAGCTCAAAACAGCCATTAGTCGTGCTACAGCTCGTAATGACATGGCAACTATTAGAGACGCCCTTGAAGTGTCTGCTGAGATGTACAAAAGAGACATGAACAATGTCTCTGATTATGTTCAGCGACACCTTCGTTCTCTTTCCATCTGGGAGGAGCTACGGTATGCATCTATCATCTTGTTGTATACAGTATATCTTTCGCTTCAAAACTATTTTTACCCTATGCCCTAGTTTGATGTAGATTAAAATCAGATTTTTAGTAGATTTTATTAAAAGTTGATGAAATGTGTGGTCGAAAAGTTGTGAGTTGTATGAAATGTGTGATTAAAATTAATTATAGATTTCGACTTGATATTAAAATCAGATTTTTAATCTATACCAAACAAGGGCTATATGTTTCTATCTTCATCAATTTGATGTAAAAACATTCCCTTCCATTGGTTTGCATGTCCTTTTTAACTTGTCTGGCGGTTTAGTATAACCCTGATATACTTCAGTCAAATCACTGTTTAATTTTCATTATTTTGAAAATGTGCAGCATGAGTGCATTTTTTATGCACTTTTCTTTGTATAGTACTTTAATGTAATGATTTTGTTTCATATTGAGTGGTGGTTTGAAATTAGGACGAGCTTTTTAACCTTGCTTGGTCCCAAGTCATGAACATACTGTTTTAAAATATGTCTGTTTGCTTGATAATTATGCAACTTGATGATAAAAGACATCTACACCAAAAAGCTTTTGACTAACATATCGATGCTTTTTGCAGCTTCTGGGAAGGATACTTTGACTGTCTGCTGGACCGATTTTCTAACAAGTAAGGATTTCTTCACGTTGATGCTTCATTTCATTTCAGCCGAACTGTGCCAATCATATGTTTCATAGTGTAATATTAGTAAATTCGTTTCTTCTGCTGCCCCCATTATGGGCTCCCTGTCAACAACCTTCCTTTTGAAGTCTAGTAAGCCAGTATCAGACAAAAGCCTCTTATAACGCCCCCGTCTGAGTTATGGTGTTTCTTTCGACATCTCTGACCTAAATCCTAGTCATACTTTAAGGTCAGCGTAAGAATTATGGGGGCAGGGGAACTGGTTCAGGAGATCTGAGTCGATTGAAAATGGGGGTAGGGGTTTGCCGCAAGAGATGCAACTTGGAGGATGCTAGATAAATGGCTTTTAATTGTCTCTGGAAGGCAGCAACACGGAGCTAGGGATAAAAACCAACAGATTGTTATATGACATCTACATTGTATAAGAATATTTAAGGCTATTACAGGTTGAAACATTTGCTATACCTTCCGTAGCTGCCATTATCCTGCAAGCAGGAATAGTGACCCCGGGAGAGGGTTTGATTAATATACTTTGTCGAAAGTACATTTGAGGAAAAGAACAGACAAAGAAATATTGCCATGACACAAAAGTTGTACTTTGACTCTCAGAATCTTTGGATGTAGAAGAGGAAGATGGTGGTTAGGGCTTCTAGAGAAAGAGATGGAGGATATGTGAGTTTCATGTTATCAGGGTTGCACTCTCAGCTAAGGCTAGTAATACGTGAAAAGCCTACAGATCTTTACATAACATCCACATTGTAGAAGAATGTTTAAGGTTATTAAAGGTCCAATAATTGCCTATACCTTCTGTAGCTTCCATTATCATGTTAGCAGGAATAGTGACCCTGGGAGACGGTTTAGTTAATATAATTTGTCAAAGTTACATTAAGGTAAAGAGTAGAAAGAAATATTGCTGTGACACACTAGTTTCACTCCGACTCTTCGGATCTTTGGATGGAGAAGAGGAAGATGATCATGTGGTGGTTTGATATAGTTTAAGCTCTTAGAGAAGAAAAAAAGGGATTCTTTATTTATGTTTACATCTTCAACACGCCTCCTTGAGTTTGGGAGAGTCATTATTTGACACTTCAAAATTCTTTTCAAATCAATTTGGAAGTCCTTATGTAGTTGGGAAAGTGCCAAAAAATCACATAGAGAAAGATCTTCCTTTCCATTGTCGAGACAACAAAGCCATTTGATGAAATTTCTCTCTTATTTTGTGTAGGCCACTTTTACTTTTTGGGTGAACTACCATTTACATATTTATCCTGATGTATTAAAGCAGTCACTCAAATATAATCATATGCTTAGTAGGAAGAGAAGTCAAGACTGAAAAGAAAGAAAGTAAAAGGTCTATTATCACAATTCTTTTATGCTATTGCTACTATTGTTTCAGGTCAACCAATTATGCAACATTAGTAACGACACAACTTATCATTGTCGCGACACATATGGTATCTTTTGTCCCTTATTTCCTCATTTAACTTTGTTCCTGTTTGTTTTTGACTAAATTATCTTTTCTTTACTCTCTTGAAGGCTGGTTTAGGACTTCCTGACACTGATGCATGGTACATGATCGAAACCATAGCCGGGAAGAATAACGTTGGCTATAAGCATCTTGTAAGTCGCATCATATTTCAAGTCCATCACCTTCAGCTTTTTTTATGTGGTGTAGATATTGACACAATACATTATTTTTTCCTCGAGTCCTGATGTCTTATTCTTTGATAAAGAAGTGAATAATTCTGGGGAAACTACTATGATGTTGCATGTTCTATTCCCAATTTTCGTGTTCATTTAGCCCCTCGTAACAACTTTGTAATATGCTTTTCAAAAGCTTTCTTTATTAAACCTAATACACCTACTCAAAAGAGGCATAAAAGGATTTAATAATGGTCCGATTGTAGAAAGTACGCCAAACTTATGAAACATTATGAACAAAAGTATGATCTTTGTAGAGAGTGGGTTGATCCACTCAATTCAAGATATGATCTTTGTCGAAGGTGATTTGAATGTTTAAATGAAGCATTTTAATAGGAGATGTGTTGTCTTGGCTAAAAATGAACACTCAGTAGTGTTTGAGGCAGTGCATCAGGAATCTGGCTTTGGGGATGGGATGAAAAGGTAAAATATTTTGGACTTTAGAATGGTTTATGATTTGGCATTGGTCTATACATAGTTTAGTAAAAGAGACTCATAGTTACACCAAATGGTAATTAGATGTGGGTAATGTTATGTCTAATAGGTTTCGTCATTCCAAGAAAGGTCAAAAGGTCATGCTACGAGATTTGTAAGCTTACTCCTGGTGAGAGCTTAATTTTGCAACTTAGGTCAATGTGATTGATGTGGTAATTAATTTATGTAAAAAAAAAATTACCATAGAGGTTTGAGCGAATTGAATAAGATGATACACTTAGGTGAAAAATAGTAATTTTTAAGGAGATGATAACTTAATATTGAATATGTTGGCTTGAGACATTTGGAACCTTGCAAAGGAAGTATTTCAACTCTTGAACTAGTAAAGGAGGTATGTGTATAGTCAAAGTATGGATGTCTACTTAAGACTAAATGAGAATGCACATAAACCTACAAAAATGTAAATGTGGAGGTTTATGAGAAATATAAGTTAGTCAACTAATATGAGTTTCAGGAGTGAGGAAGACTATGAAGAGTGTGATCATGTAACACAGATTAGTTTAGATGGTATCTCTATTGAAGTATGGAAGTGTTTAGGTTGGTAGTTTTTGTTAATGAAGTTGTTCATTGAGATGTTAAATATATAAAACGATGTTTAATGCATGGAAGAGGGTTGATGCAATGGTTATTTATAAAACTAAATGAAATATTCAACATATGAAAATACAGAGGTATCTCGGGAATTGTACTATGAAATTATGGTCGAGGGTGGTTGGACATAGGGTAATGTGTAAATATATCAAAGAAATCCCTTTGGTTTGTGAATCTAATGTTTATCTACTTCGAAGATTGATAAAAAAGTACAGACAATATGTAAAATATCACACATGTATATGATTTTGGAAAAAATAACATAGGTGGGTGCCTAGGAAAGTCTTATATGGGTACTAGAAAACACATGAATTATAATGGGTATATAAAATTTAAAAATGCATATGATCAAGCATACACAAGTGTGAGATTTAGTGGGAATAATTGTAATGACCCGATCCTCGTGCCAGGCTGTTCTCTTACGTACTGTCTGCTATGGGAGAGCCTAGCTCATCTTATCTTTCACGACTTTCTGTCGTGTCCCCATATTCGATACCCATGACATTTTTTCCTTAAAATAAACTTAAGTTGAATCCTGGTATTTATTGGACAGTTGATTAATTGGTACTAGGATTTAGCTTAAGTCTCTTATATGCAAAGGTCTTGAGTTTGAATTCTGAGGAATGAGACAGAAAGCCGTGAGGGGTAAGAGGGCAGATGTTCTCCCAAAACGAATAGTACATATGATATTACAGTTTGGGCATGAGGCCCTAGTCGTTTCAATAATAGCACAATTTTCTATTATCATAATTTTATGTCGACCGTTCATCCTAGTTCTTCCTCATGGAAGAATTTATAATGCATGTTCAATATGAGCTCTATGTGGTGTAAGGTATTTGTTGGTGACAAGGAGGGTAAGAAATCATGAATAAAGGAGCAATTTGTAATTTAAATATTTTACGTTAAGTAAAACCAAAACAACATATAGAATCTACATAAAACATGTAGAGAAATTGATTGTTTTATTTCCCAATGATTGTACTATGTCACGTGTTACAATTTATAATACAAAGGAAGCTGTAAAAAGGAAACTTCCAATCTCCTAAAACTAGTAAGAAATCAAATAATATAATGTACAACACTAATTATGGAAAGGAAATAATCTTTAATCAATCCTGCCTAATTATCGCCTTCCTTCTTTTCCTTCTTATTTGATGCAATCCTATTTTCCACGCTATCCCTCAAGTTGGATAATAGATGTTAATCATGTCCAACTTGCATGTGAAATCATTGAAGATTTTGTCGAGGTAGTCATCTGGTAAACATATCTGCAGTATGTTCTTGTGTAGGGACACAGGGCATGCAAATAGTCTATTCCTCAAACCTTTTCTTTTATGAAGTGTCTATCTGCTTTTATATGCTTGGTGTGATCATACTGAACGGAATTGAGTGAGATATCGATTGCTGTCATGTTATCACAATAAATTTTGATAAGATGTTTCACTTTGACCTGCAATTCTTCTAGAAGTTTTCTCAGCCATAGTCTTTCACATATTCCTTGTGCAACAACTCTAAACTCTGCTTCAGCACTATTTCTCCCTACAACATTTTGTTTCTTACTTTTTCATGTTACAAGGTTTCCCCACACATAGGTGCAATAACACGTGATTGCTATCCCGTCTTCTACTGAACCTGTCCAATCCGCATCTGTGAAGACTTCAACCTCCTTCTTTTCAGTCTTCTTGAAAAATAGTTCTTTTCTTGAGGAACCTTTAAGATAGCTTAGTATCTTGTAGACTGTCTCTAGGTAACTTTCCCTTGGAGAATGCATATGCTGATTTACACGGCTCACTGTAAATGCAATGTCGGGTCTTGTGTGACAAGTAGATTAGCTTTCTACTAGCCTTTGAAATTTGTCTATTTCCACTGGATTTCTGACATCTTCAGGGTTTTTTTCCGTTTCCACAGGTGTATCATTTGGTTTACAAACTAGTATGCCGGTTTCAGTTAAGAGGTCGAGAACATACTTTCGTTGTGAAACATTGATTCCCTTTTTTGATCTTGCTACTTCCATTCCCAAGAAGTACCACATTTGTCCCAAATCTTTTAGTATTTCAGTGTATTTCTTTAGTATTTCAGTCTCCTTTAGTATTTCATTTGTCCGAAATCGGTGGCTAGACATTTCTTTAGTATTTCAGCCTCCTTTACATTGTCTCCAGTCAGAATAATATCATCAACGTATACAATTATGATTGTCTTAGTCCCATCATCAAATTGTTGGTAAAACATAGTATGATCTGATCGTCTTTGTCGATACCTTTGACCTTTCAACACCTTTGCAAATTGCCCATGGTGATTGTTTAAACCCATATAGAGATTTCTTAAGTCTACATACCCGATTTCCTTCATCTTGTTGAATCCTGGTGGTAATGTCATAAAAACTTCATTTTCTGATTCTCCATTCAAACACACATTTTTAATGTTGAGTTGTTGTAGTGGCCAATCCAAATTTGCTGTCAAGGACAGAAGTACTCGAATGGTATTCAGCTTTGCTACTGGTGCAAACGTTTCTGTGTAGTCGATGCCATATGTTTGTGTATCCCTTTGCAACCAACCGAGCTTTATACCGTTCTATTGGTCCATCAGCTCTATATTTCAAGTTGAAGACCTATTACCCAATTGATTTCTTTCCTTACCTCCCAAGTTTCATTTTTCTCCAATGCTCTTATTTTCTCCCATACCGCTTCTCTCCATTTAGGACTTTCTAAGGCTTCTTTAATATTTCTTGGGATTTTTGTTCTGTCAAGATGAGATGTGAAAGTACAAAATTCTGTAGACAGCATTATAAGATAAGAATTTTGAAATAGGGTGGAGAGTACATGACCGAGGTTGCTTTCGAAAGCAGACAGGGATTGAGGTTTCATGAGGATCCATCATCTGTTCTGACCCTTTTGGTGCATCGGATGTGATGGTCTCTTTGTACTTTGCTTTTGGCCTCCATGAATAGACTAGTATCTCGTTATCATTTTGTTTTTCCACATGTTTCCCTGGGTTCAAGTTTTCTTTTGTTAAAGACATATTAGATGGTAGGATGGGATTGATGTTTGGCGGTGTAGGCATGGGTGTTGGTTCAAAAGGAGTGATATCGAAATCCAGAAACCGATCTTCATGTAAGGTCTCCTTCGGAAGAGAGGTTTTTTGAAAATACGGAGTATCTTCAAAGAAGGTGACATCGAGGTTTACAAAGATCTTCTTCATGGAGGGTTATAGCACTTGTAGCCTTTTGAGTAGGGGAATATCCAATTAAGAAATATTTAACAGCTCAATGATCAAGTTTCCCTTTGTGTAAGAGTCAATATGAACAAAAGCAGTACATCTAAACACTCGTAAGGGTAGATTGGAGTTGAGGCGAAAGGTTGGAAAACTTTTTGAAGTTTTTGGAGAGGTGATTAGAAGTTTAGAATACTAGGCATTTTGTTGATTAGGTAGGTGGATGTTAGGATAGTATCTTCCCAGAACATTTTGGGCATATTAGTAGTGATCATCAATGCGCGAGAAACTTCTAGGAGATGTCTATTTTTACGTTCGGCAATCTCATTTTGTTGGGGAGTGTTGACACAAGAGCTTTGATGAATTATTCTACGTGTTTGGAGAAAATCCCCCATGGTGTTATTGAAGTATTCTGTGTTATTATCCGTACGTAAGAATTGAATTTGTGTTTTGAACATGTTTGGATCTGGAGTGAAAATTGATGAATACAGAATGAACATTTGATTTATCTTTTAGTACGTAAACTAGCAAATTTGAGTGTGGTCGTCAATGATCGTCACAAACCATTTTGCACGAGTACGATTGGGAATTCGTGAGGTCCCCATAAATTGCTATGGATCATAGTGAATGGCTTGGAAGGTTTGTATATGGATGTTGGGAATGATGTACTTTGGTATTTTGCATACTCTCATATTTCACATTGAATGTCAACGGACTTTTTATTCATAAATATTGAGGGAAATACACGTTTTAGGTATTGAAAGTTTGGATGACCCATCCTAAAACGTCATAACAGAATTTTACTATTTTTAAGAGTAGATGTATCACAAAATGTAACTTGACGTTGTTTACTCATATCAATCTCTTCAAAGTAGTGGAGTTTTTCACGTTCCTTAGCACTGTCAATCGTCTTCCCCGATAATAGGTCCTGAAAAATACAGTGAGATATGAGAAATTTGGCAGAGCAGTTTGAATTTTTTGTCAATTGGTTTATAGAAAGTAAATTGCACGATAATTTTGGAACATAAAGGACATATTCTAAAGTTATAGAATCAGAAATTTTGATACTCCATTTTCCTGCGACCGATGATAGTGAACTATCTGCAAGTTTAACTTTCAGATTGCTGCACAAATAGAGTATGAAGAGAATAGGTGGTAGGAGTCCATCATGTGATAAGTTGCTCCCGAGTCGATAATCCAAGGAGTTTTAGATTGTGTGATAGATTGTAAGGCTCTCAAGAAATTACCTCTTTGTGGACTAGTGAACCAAAAATGTTATTTGCGGAGTTTTGACTCGATGATTGGAGATTGGAAAACATTTTGTAGAGTTGCTCTGTGTGCTTGATATTGAATGCACTACTTGACACGAATTTTCCAGTTTGGTAATCAGTAGAAGCTTGGTATCCATGATTTTTGTTATTGTCTTGGTTTCCAATTGCTCGGTTTTCCATGTATATCCCAACATGTATCTTCTTCATGTCGTGGTTTTTGGCAATGTTCACACCATGATCGACCCAGTTGTTATTTTGGGCCTGTCTCGGTCACTGCTCCTTTAGAATATAGGCCCATCTTCCCAGGCCCACCATTAGAATTATTTGGACCATGATCTAGGCCCATTCCCTTATTTAAGACTGCTGGCTCATTGCTTCCATGATTTTGCCCATTTCCTTCATTGGTTAGCCCATTAACAAATTGCCCAAACCTTTTAGAAATCAATCCAGACACTTCCATTGGAAACTAGGGCTGGACATGGGTCGGTTCGGTTCTTTTCACTTCAGAACCGAACTGACCCAAAATTTTTGAGTATTTAATAAATGGAACCATCGGGTCCAAATATAATTATGGAACCATTCGGGTTCGGTTCGTTTTCGTACTATAATTAAATTTTTTGACATTTACAGCAACACTATATAAATACAACTAATGGTATGTTCATTCGTAACTTTACAAATTAACGTAGCCCAATTTAAAAACAAATAAATACTAAGCTGTCCAATAAAAATAAATCAATCTATACAAATACCAAAAGTAGATACTAATATTAAAATATCGGTGATCCATATCAATAATTTACTTCAAGCGGTCTGCATAAAGAAAATAAAATATAAATTAAAAGTTATAATAATAAAATATTTTTAAGTATTGGTAATACTTACCAACAATTTGATTTAATCATTAATTGCTTGACTTGTCATAGCAAGAAACTCTACAAGCATAATTGAAAAAACACAATTAACANAAAAATTAAAACAATTTAATTAATTCAATATAAAAATTTTAAAATTATTTAGATTCGATTCTTGGTCTAGAACCGAGAACCGATCCAAACTCATGTGTTCTCGATTCAGATACTCGTTCGGGTATTTATCTTATGAAGAACCGCTCGGTTCGGTTCGGAAATTTTGTCCATATGCGCCAGAGTCGTCCCACATAATCTTCCGTCGCGGTTCTTCTCGTCTCATCTCTGCAAAGACTTCCCGTGGCGAGGGAAAAGGTCGCTGACCAAGAATCCGGCCACTGACGTCATCTAGATCGTGGTGGAGGCCCGCTAAGAAGTCGAACACTCTCGTTTTCAAGTTTTTTTGTGTATCGCACACTGTCATCCGAACACTTCCACTCCTCCTTCGAACTCAAGTCCAATTCTTGCCACAACCCAGTCATCTCCAGGTTACTTAGTTAGTCACTTCTTGATCCTCTTGCTTCGTTTGTGACAATTTTGATTTGATTTCAAAAATTTGGGATGCATTTTCCGCGTTTGAATACGTCTCTTTCATCACCTCCTAGACGTCCTTTTGCGGTTGGGAGGAACAGATACATTTTCCCGATCATGCAGTCACCATCAAATTCTCGAACTACCATTTTTTAAGGAGAGCAGCGTTGGTTTAGGCAGGCATCTTGGTTTCTCCGGTCACGTAACCAAGTTTTCCTTTTCCATCAACTATTAGTTTTATCGATTGTGCTCATTCACTAAAATTCTTCCCGTTCAATTTTTCTATTGTAAGTTGGAAGGATGAATTCTCAATTCCTCCTATACTCATGGCAGTCGTGACATCTGATTCCGATTCAGAGGTAATGGACTCTTTGTTATTTGTGGCTGCTTTGGCCATAGTTTGGTTAGGTTAGAAAATAACCATGCTGTGATACCAAGTAGAGAAATTGATTGTTTTATTTCTCAATGATTGTACAATGCCACGAGTTACAATTTATAATACAAAGGAAGCTGTAAAAAGGAAACTTCCAATCTCCTAAAACTAGTAAGACATCAAATAATATACTATACAACACTAATTATGGAAAGGAAATAATCTTTAATCAATCCTGCCTAATTATCGCCTTCCTTCTTATTTGATGTGATCCGGTTTTCCACAAAAAATATCATGCTTTCTTAAAGAGATTGAGATATTTATGTTTAATTATTTGTAAAAAGTGTCTAGTCATAAGATTAGAGTAGATTGGGTCAAATACGAAAGTGTTGCAAGAATTCTTTGATCTGGATATACCAGTTAAAAAGGCAAGTTCTATAGAATGTCTGTTAGACTGACCGATATGCTTTATAAAATATAGTATGACCTCTAAGACAAAATATCTGTAAGATATATTAATTTGCAAGTATAACGATACTAGAATAAATGAAGAAATGTGGATACATGTCAATCAAGGTAAGTGTGATTTAGATGGTAGATTCATGTCTTGAGTGCATTTAAAGATTCTTTCTCTCGCAAGTATGAGTACAAAGATTTGATTGTACAGGACCTTTATAGTAGATATAAAATTGGATCAGATGGAGAAAAGGAATTCACAAGTTTACCGGGAATCAAGTGTAGCTTTTTGTTGCCTGTTTTATTTAGATTTCATCATTGCACTTCTATTGAGTGGTAGGACACCTCTTGAGCTAACAGCTAGTTGATGAAAAAAATTCATTGAATACGCTTTTTATTAATATTTGCGGCAAGTAGCAACAATGATTTATATCTCTTGCATCTGTTAAATACCTGATTACTCCATATCAAAGCTTTCTGGCATCCGGAAAATATCTGATTTGTATATAAGGCTACACAGTAACTTTTGTTTGCCATTGCAACTATATGGTATGTGGAACTGGCTTTCATGTGTTTAAAGAGATGAGGTAATCTGTGCACTCTGCTTTTGGACCCTCAGGGCTTAGGTATCTCGTCTCAAATTGACTGCGATACATTGACATGGGACAATTCATAGAAATGAGAGTTTATAAAATGCTTCGATCTCATCTGTCCAGTTTGGCCCATGATTCGTGACATAAAGGAGATTTATGTTGCTCTTATATTTTTAATTACAAATATATAAAAGGAGCATGTGACCATTTAATTGGATTCGAAAGTTAGATGTACGTCTATAATAACAAGGATACTTGGAGCACTTTTTAAGTTATCCACTGGGATATCAAATTTAAGGTGAAAGGAGCTAGTCTACAGTTAATAGTTGTCCTTCTCCACTAACAGCTTTACTAGTAATGTTCTGTAAATTCCTTTCCTTCTTCTACTTACCTTTGCATTTCTACGATTGTCTAGATTGCTTCCTATGAATAATCTTATGTGCCTGTTGCATTGGTATAATGTGAATCAGATAAAGCTTCGGGGATTTCTATCACATATTCGGAAAATATGCATTGGGTATTGGGGAATGCATTCTGTCAAATCTCAATCCATGTCTTCATATGGATTACCTTCTCCACGTTCACAAGATGCTGCCGATGGCACTCAGCAATCTGCTGAGGCAACTGGTGTTGGAAGGAGCTGGGTTCAGAGCATGTTTAGCAGGGATACAACCTCTAGAACCAGCTCTTTTAGTCGTCCCTGTAAGTTGACCTCTGATAGTGGCAGTTTAGTTATATATTACATTTTAGAAGTCAATGCAGTATAAAGTATTCTGTTTTATGACATACTTCATTATTTACTGATTTCAGTGTCAAATGAGAATGGGACTCTTCACAAGCAAGATGTATCTGTGGCCGGGCAGAAAAAAGTGCAAACTAATATTCGAACACTAAGAGGTCATAGCGGAGCAATCACTGCTTTACATTGCGTAACCAAAAGAGAAGTGTGGGATTTAGTAGGTGACCGTGAAGATGCAGGATTTCTCATCAGTGGAAGTACAGACTGCACGGTAAGATCTTCTATCTGCAGCTTGTATACCATTATGCTCACAAGAAGAATATCCACGTCTCTATCTTCCAACACATTAAGATAGAGATGGGGAATGTCTCACACTCCATCTCTGAACGCAATTATGAAGAGCGTTTTTGTACTTTCTAATTTTCAAAATGTGCAGGTTAGGATATGGGATCCAAGCATTCGCGGTTCAGAACTCAAAGCAACTCTAAAGGGTCACACTAAGTATATTTCGTGCATTCTCTATTTTATGGGGCAAGCTAATTTTTACATGCATGCATACACGCACAAATATACTTTTAGCAGCAATCATTTGGGTTTTTGTTTACTTAATGAAGTCTATGTTACCATCTCTTTCTTCGCAGAGCTGTTCGGGCAATAAGCTCTGATAGAGGAAAGGTGGTATCCGGATCAGATGATCAGTCCGTGCTTGTGTGGGATAAGCAGACAGCTCAGCTACTAGAAGAACTAAAGGGCCACAATTCACAGGTTTGGTTGGGGCATTTCCTACATTGTATTCTTAATTTTATTTTCCTCTGCATGTTGAGAAGTGCCTTTTTGGTTTTTTCGATGAATTTGTTAGCTCTTCCCAAAACTTTCCATCAGAGCTATAATATGCAAAAATTGGAATAACTGAAATATAAAAGAAAGAGTTACATCACTTGCATTGATGAAGAGGATTAAGTTTTAGATGTAAGTTCTGTACATAATTATGTTATCCGTACAACTGATATAAGGTTGAAATATTCTGGAAGATTCCCTCAAACTTTCTCAGATCTAATAAGTAATAACAGTAGCTGTGAAGAAAGAATACATCTTTTATGCAACCCAAGGCTTTCAGCTAATATTTAAACACTCTTTAGCTGTGTTCTAAAAGGCATAAAAAGGTTCCACCTAGTCGTGAGGCCTTTTTAAAACTCCATGCATATGGGCAACGCGTGGAAAAAGGTGGTCAACTCCTCTTTTGACCCTCCTAATGCGAGCTTGGGCGCCAAAAGGTGCGCGCCTTTTAAATCTTTTTTCCAATTTTTTTGCAGCCATTTTTTAGGCCTAACGGCTAATGTAGGCCTCGATACTAAATTAGTGCGGATGATTTCTTGGACCCATTTAACTCAAAAGGTTCATATGCTTTCAAATTTCAATTGTCTAGTTACAGGAATTATTTAGTAATTATAGTATTTAACATTTTAGTTGTTTGTATGCATTATTTTATGTAATTAAATAATTAAAAAAAAAAAAAATTTATGCCTAGGCTAATAAGGCTTGACCTTGCTGCCTTGCCATGCCTTTTAGAACAATGCTAAAGTTGACATTTTGTGAGATCAGTTCATCTTTAGTTATCTCTTGAAGCCGATTTAATTTTATCCATACGTGTGGGTAGCAATGTATAATTAATGAGTCCATGAGCACTTGTTCAGTTCACCAATCATGACTGATCTTGCATTGACTTTGAGTTTGGCAGTCTGTTTCAATATGTTTAAAACCATGATTTGAGTTTGAGGGAATGAGCCTAACATGCTCAACTTTTCTTCACACATACATCCTTTTGCAGTTGTGTAAAAGTAACTTAGATAGCCTTTGGACATATACATTGTAACTACTCTTGATTTTTAATCTGTATAGCTCTCTCCAGCTTTTACATGGATGGTACAGAAACTTTGGAACAGTTGATTGGTCATATGAAATATCTGAAATATTAACTTATTGCACATTTTTAAATTGGTTTCGACTTTTGATGCATAACTGCTACTTCTGCTTTCATTTATCAATGTTTTTTCTTAAGTCTTTTTTTGTCCATTCTCTTATTGATTTCATTGAGGGAAAAAATGAAAAATAGATTGAAGATTCAGGTATGTCCGAGATTTTATTTTTAGTGCTTGTTTGGATTTACTTTTAATCACATTATAACTTAAAGGTCAAAGTCACTTTAATTTTTAACCACACATTTCCATAGGACCCACAACTATTGTTTACTTATTCATCACTTATTTCTGTCACATTTAGCCCTGTTTGGAACCCATTATCATTCTCATTTTTTTCCCGTTCTTCATTTCAAACACACATTTTCCAAATAAAATAATATTACACACAAATCTAAAACTTTTCATCACTTTTCCACCACACATTTTTCCATCAATCACTATTCCAAAAATTCTATTCTCTTTAATAATGGGTTTTCAAACACAAGCTTAATTTCAGCAACTTATAATTTCTCCCAAGCAAGCACTTATAGTGCACTATTCTTGCTTCACGTGTTTATAGGTATCTGAATCAAATTTAGTGTCTCTAAACAAAGTAAGCGAATTTTTGAATATGTAGTAGCGGATCTAATGTTTGCCACTTGCAAGAGCATTCTTCAAAAACCAATAATTCTTGGGTGATCAGTTTTTTTATATTTAACTTAATGCTGATGATTTCAGCCTTTTCAATTACCTGTGATTATTTCTTGCTCCTAATTAAATTTATGCATACGCAAAACACAAAGAAGTGCACTTTTGAAGGTTGCCATATGCTTAAATTTGTTAAGCTTTGCCTGATTTTATTTGATCCTTTTTTCCCTTTCTTTTTCTCTGGTTTATATAGTCATCTTTTCAGGTCAAAAATTTTAATATCCACACTTGTGGTTATAATACACTAGGTTAGTACCTAATTGTAGACTATTGTGGCGAAATATATTCGTCATTAGACATTTTTAGTTACTCAGAAGCTCTTTTAGATTCCAGAGAACCTAAAAGATGAAGGATAAGATTTCATTTTGCATCCACGTACCACCGAGCCACCAAGTCACAAGTTGGGATAGGTCTGCAGTTATGATCTTTAATAATTCCTTCAGAAAAATTTCCTTCAAATGACATCGTTGGTCCATGTGTAGGTTTGAAGGTATAACCATTTATTATGATGGTCATGTAATGAGATGACTGTGATCTAATATTGATGGGGGCATTTTAGAGAGAGTTATTTACTCAGTGGGTAATGTAGTAGCATTGCTGTCTGCGATGTCATTCTTAGGAGGCAGTTGGAAGTATTATCTGCAACAGTTGCTCATGTCTTCCTGGCCATACAAGTTTATTGTTTTTTTTTTCTCTCATATCTTATTTGCTACTTCTGAAGTAGATAAAACGTGGTTGGAGGAATGAAGCTGTTGTTCCTATTTAATTTTTTGCTACAGAAAATTGACATGAAAGAGAATAATGGTGGGATCGGAACATCAATATTTTACTTGCTATCAAAATGATTAATCATTACACTCTGGAAACTGTACTCATCTGCAACTTCAACTTCCATAGAATTAGGTTTAGTTATGACTTATGATGCCCAACTTTTTGACATCAGTGAATGGCTCTAAAATCAAGCATTTCTTCATCAGATCATCATTGGTGTTCAGTAGCCCGTAGACATGTTTATACTTCTATATGATGGGTATGCCCCCATATTCTTTATATCTTAAGATCATTATGGTTGAATTATATTATGCATCCTACTAGGTCAGCATTGTGCGCATGCTCTCGGGTGAACGTGTCCTCACAGCTGCACATGATGGGACTGTGAAGATGTGGGATGTAAGGACTGACACTTGTGTTGCTACTGTGGGTCGTTGCACAAGTTCAGTTTTATGTATGGAATATGATGACTCCACAGGAATCTTAGCTGCTGGTGGCAGGGATGCGTACGTTACTGAAACTTATTCTCTAAAGTTTGTTAGATGCTTCTGAACTAAGTCCTTATTGGCATCTTCTGTAAATTACGGATTATTTTTCATGTCTGTCTCATTTCCAAAAGGCTTGACTTCTTCACTTATCCATTTTAAGGGTGGCAAACATTTGGGACATTCGTGCTGGAAGGCAAATGCACAAGCTTATAGGCCACTCAAAGTGGATTAGGTGATAGTTGGTTTTCTTCGTAAATATTTACCTTTGCTTCATATCATAGTTGTGGTAATCATAAACACGCATTGGTCAATACACAGGTCAATCAGAATGGTGGGAGACACAATAATAACAGGAAGTGATGATTGGACTGCCCGGTTATGGTCTGTTTCTCAAGGAACGTGTGATGCTGTTTTAGCTTCCCATGCTGGTCCAGTTTTGTGCGTTGAGTACTCTATGTCAGATAAAGGAATTATAACAGGTCTACTTATTCATGCTTGCTTGGTCGTTTTTCAGAGTTTGTCTCAGGTTTTTGTGTTGCCTAAGATATAAATACTAATCAAAGTGCATGAAATTTGTCAAATATTGTTCTCTACTTTTCAGGTTCAACTGATGGACTGCTTCGATTTTGGGAAAATGATGAGGGTAAGAATACTATATTTATTTTTCTAATGCATGGAGGAAATATCATGTGTACGAACTTGTTGAAACCTTTTACAAGTGACAAAATCCATCAGGTCGTGATAGACACTTGAAATCATCTTAAAACAGCTTGTTTTGTTTGAACAATGTGGGTAAATTTTATGGCTTCATATTGGAGGATGCACCGATTGTCTCCACGCTTATTGTTTGATGGTCTCTATACATCTACTTTATGCAGATGACATCTTTTTTGGCATCTCAATTTTCTAACCATTCATAGTAAGGATAAGCTTGTTGATGTTGTATTATTAAAATCTTCTGTATTTGTTTTTGTATGGTATTAAAGTCTTTATTTGGTTTCTATGATGATAGCTACTAGGGGGATTGAGTCCACTAAGTGACTAAGATAAATTATTTGCTCGATTAATTTATTCCCAGCCTTTGGTTCTGAAGCACGGTTCCATAAATAGAATGCTGGTTTATTTTTAAGGAAACAGTAGGAGATATATTGTCAGGGCAGTCTTGTTGATGACCAGTGATCACCTTTTGTGGCTGGTGGCCTCAGATTGGTACCACTTAGATTGGACCAACCAAGTGGTAGATGCCATATGTCACTCCATACACTTGTGCATGTAGTAATTTCATGTAACTTCTTATTTTTTGCATCTAGGGTTTCATCTCACACACATGGCTCATAGTGATTGAAATGTCGTAGTACCTTTGCACGATAGTATCAAGGCTTATAGTCCCCTACCAAGCTTTTTAAGGACCAGAAATAGATCAAAAAGTACGATTTTGAAATATTGTAATAATGATTGGAACTGGATAAATTTATTCTACGCCTAGACACTGTCTGCTTTTATTTACCACCATCATTTTCTTTGTCTGTCTCCCAAACATTCAGGAATATTTGACATTCTGGAAGGAGAATGGATTGGAGATTGGCTAATGGCATCACAAACTATCGTCTCCTTCATGAGACGTTTTCACCTTGATCCTCGATGCTGTGTGCATTAGAGCTTTTAGACTTTTGCTTGTTCCTGTATAAATAAAAAATAAAGCTTTAATTTAAATCAGCTTATACATCTTTGTTGTAAAGGGTCCTATCGTTTGAAAAGGTACATGTTATAGATACTTGGAGGCTAAGCACAAGATATTTCTCATTGTTTGATCTAAAGGTTCACTTTTCAGTTCTTGTTCTTCTGCTGGAAGCCAAGCATCTAGAAGAGATACTAGATGATGTTTTATGAGTTGGCATGTCATTAATTGAATAATTTGTTTGTGGTTCATGCATCTGCCTGCCTTCATGGGGAGAGACTTTGAGGTGGTTCATTCATCCTCCCAATGTTTAAAACTCAAAAAGAATCAGGGACTTATAGGCAACTGTCATGGACAAACTATCACCATTGCACATGCATTGGGCCCATTTTTTTCTCTTTTGTTGTTAGAACAAGGAATGTGCTGTGGAGCAGAAGTTTTAAAAGCAAAATTTTCATTACGTTGTTGTGGGTATTCCAGGAGAGATCCCAAGTCTTTTGTTTCTTATTTATCCATACAATAATTTGATGTAGTGCTTGATTTTATGTGAGACTATTTTTTGTTTTTCTATGATACAAGGTCGATGAGTTTACTGTTCTTATTACGATTTTCTTATTTTGTTTTTCTCTCGGATTTGTTATACTGGGATTATTAATAATCATCATATCACATCTTTGTTCGTCCTCCCTGCTTAATTTTTTCCTAATTTAAGATATTTTCCTTGATAAATCACTTTACTCTCAATTTCTCATGTTTGACTGAAATTATAATTTTTTATTATCTAAAACTCATATTGTTGATAAATGTGACAAACTTAATTGTCACGTTCTTAACATGCATAGACCACATCAATGAGATTATCTTCTTCTTAGCTCTCTTTGCATGATGGAAAAAATGGTATGTCTTTATAATATTAATGCTTATTTTTCCTGTTCGTAGGTAGTATAAGATGTATCAAGAATGTCACAATTCATACTGCTTCCATATTGTCTATCAATGCTGGTGAACATTGGCTTGGAATAGGGGCAGCTGATAACTCGATGTCCCTTTTCCATCGGCCTCAGGAGAGAATTGGTGGTTTATCTAGCACGGGTTCTAAGATGGCGGGATGGCAACTCTACAGGACTCCACAAAAAACAGTTGCAATGGTGCATATTTTCTTCCCATTTATTATTTTTCCATTGCTGTCAAGGCATTCAACCCTTTATTTATGGTTATTGCTGATATAGTATATTTAACCGAATCTGGATACTGGCCTTTCTTGTGTCTCTTGTGAATTTGTCTCCGGTGTTCCTTCCAGTTTTTTTTTTCTGCATAACCTGACTGTATGGTGTTTTCTCGAGTATTTGGTGCATGACACTTGTTAATAACCTGATGTGGAGCATCACTGAACATGGGGTGGGCCTATTGTTCAAGGACTAAGGGGGTTGGCCCCTTGGGCCTGTTCATTGATGATATAGAGCATGATTAAGCCTCTCCTATCCGATACAACTTTTGGGAAAACTGGTTGTATTTCCCTACTTCATAATCTAAGTGCACAAGTTTTATCTTTTGTATACAAGGATCCTGATTACTTACTAGTTTTTGCATTTATTTTGATGTTTTCAGGTAAGGTGTGCTACTTCAGACCTTGAAAGGAAAAGGATTTATACAGGTGGGCGTAATGGGCTACTTAGATTGTGGGATGCAACTATTAATATCTAAGTTCCTCTTCTCTGTGTTTGTTGTTGTAACTTTGAAGCATACTTGTGTATGTGCTTAGTTATTTGTTAAAGGAAAAGTATTTTGTTTCACATTGCTGAGTATTTTGATCGACACTGAGGTTACACAGTAGAAAGTACAAAAGCCTCAATCTTTTGTCCGGAGATGTGCTCCTTATGGGATGAGAAAATGTGTTGAATAAATACTTTGAAATTTTTGCCGAACTGGAATATTTTGTTCATGAGCAGAATCTTGGCTTAAGTTTACATTTGCACTTGGTGCATGTTTGGTAAAGTTTAAATAATAAATTAAGTTGGTCTAACTTTTTATCCATATATTTCATTGAACCTATAACTTCTTATCATATAATTTATATTTTATTAGTACTCAGTGTGAGTGTGACTGTGAGAGAAGCACTTAGATTATATGTACTATATTTGATTCTCTGTTATTGGCACGTTTCAACTTTTTGATCGAAAAAAATTTTATAGGACAACTATAAAATTGTTGCACGTCTCTTTTCCTTAAAAATGTTTGATCAGAATTTGTTTTCTTCTGCATCTCTGTGAATGGTTTGTTGTCGTCATTGTCATCGTTACAACATCAAGCCCCATTACAAAACTACCTATTTCACACTATATGTTGACATAAATAACAATAGTGTTTTATGTCCCATTTTGTTAGCACGTGGGATGTTGATTAGAATTTATTGTTTGTTGGTCCTATTAGTCAAATAAAAAAATGGATCATCCCTTTGCTTTGGGAAGAGCCCATCAAAGAAATACATTGTATCCCTTCTAAGCGTTCTATCTCACCTCATGTTTTTTAGGGATAAAAGAGGGATATAGTAAGTTTCTTTTTCTTTTTTTTTTTAATCAAAAAATTTAATATGAAAACGGATTCTTCTTGAACTAACGTGGGATGTTGATTGTTATTTAAAGGAAGTTGCAAATGGTAAATAAGCGTTTAATGGGAGGTAATTCATTCTTTATCCATTTACTTGTTTGACTTTGGCATTTGCATTGCATTTAGTTTTTAGGACATAAGAATGAAGTTGCCTCTCGGGGCATAGCTCAATGGTGCAAAGGACAAGAGTGAAGTAGTATTTGTTGAGCTGGCAGTCGCAGTGTGAGGATTCGATTTCTGCCTCTTACAAGGTTTGGAATTGGACTCTTTGTGGGCATCAGTATGACAGCTCTTGTACCCTGGCCTGTTGGGCACATCCCCCGATTTACCTCCACTACAATGCTCTAAGGGTGGGGCGGTGGAGGACCCTCAAGGTTGGGGNCTCAAGGTTGGGGTTTAAACTTTACATAAGAATGAAGCTACGTGTGCTCATAGGCAGGTCGAGCTAATGTTGTGTTAACTGATACATGTATTATGTGTGGCAAGTGCTTTCAACTTTTGGCTTAAATTTTTGCTAAGAACTGACACGAGTACTCCCCAACATCAACGTCATTATACGTATAATTCATTGGATAATGCAACGGGTCTGCCAAACCAAGTTTCACGAGGGTGCCTTTTTTCTTATCACAGAAATGGACGCCGTGCGGCACTTTGCTCCGCTAGACCACCTTCCGCATTTTCTCGATCGTTTCGGGAAGTAATAAGATTTGATTACAAATTGTAGAAAACTTGCAACATTAAATTGAGATCCATTGAAAGAAAATTGATCA
>CAIGRB010061359.1:7034-29615 GCA_903798255.1 Fraxinus quadrangulata
TCCCTGCAAATTTTTTTTTTTTTTTTAAAATTCAATCAGCAAAACGCTCAACCATTGCGTAAAACTTAAAAGGAAAATAAATCTAGCAAAAAATTCACCGTAACCCAAACTCAGCTTATGGATATATCTTTATTTGCTCACGAACAAAGCACTATCGATCTCAAGTGTTTATGATTTTAAGAATTGTGATTTTTTGTTGAAATCTTGAAAAATATGCATGAAATTCTTATAAAATTCCTATGTATACATTATTTTATTTATTTATTAATCTAAAATAATTAAAATAAAATAAAATAAAATAAATTGAAAAAAGGCCTATAACGTTTAAGCTCCTAATACTTAAGACCTGATGTTCACATCTTGTTATATGGATAGTTCATCATACTCAAAACTACTAGTCCCACACTAGGACATGGGGAACCGAAGGAGTGCTAAAAGGCAAAGCAACATTTTGATTATGGTCCATTATGCATTACCATATTTTACACCTTTTTTTCGATACTCATTCCAAACTCCACCAACCAACAAACATGAAGATTGACCAAATTATCAATATCATTCTCCTTCGATACGTCATGAAACACGATCATGTAGTTTTATATTTGTTAACACTTCATCTTTCATCTTTAGCCCTTGTTTGGTATAAATTAAAATTAAAATTTTAATTTAAGTCAAAATTAATGATTAATTTTAACAACACATTTTATGGGATTCGCAACTTTTCAATCATATGTTTTATCAACTTTTATCAAAATTCACTAAAAATCTAATTTTAATCTCCACCAAACGGGGCTTAGTGTGTAGATCTAGAAACTTGGTTCATATCTTTTTAATTTTAATTTTCTTGCAAAGCATGCGTGTTTCATCTATACACAAATTGTGGTTCAATTTTGATAGCATCACTTCATTTTTTTTTTTTTAAGGAAATTCGCTCCACGATCACAGTAGTGAAACAAAATTCTAAAAGCTTTGTAAAATTTTATATTCTATAAAACGTACTAAATGTGCCAGTGTAATACTGTTTTGAGATTGATTTCTCGTGAAGGTTAACATTGCCTTAGAAAAGTTGTAAAATTAGGTGTTTATTTGGTTGAGTCTAAAATTTATATCCGGTTAAAGTAATTAATATTTAGTTTTTTAATCTACGTAAAAATCAATAAGTTTAACACACTATTATCATACAATTAAAATATATATTATTTAACCAATTCTCTTGTCCTGGTTAGTTGAGAGTTATTTTCGCAATCAAAATGGAGAAAATGATTGATACTTTCCCTCTCCAACACTCGACTGGAAAAAATAAAATAAAAAATGCAAGTACTAACAACAGATGAATAATTTCAAATTATTTAATTGTATATATAAATTGGGAAAGATGTAAATTTATGTAAACCAAGTTTTATTGGGGGCAGAAAGCGTGTAATCCTCGTGTCTGAGCGAGGATAAGTAATAACACATTCGTACACGTAACCCCGTGGGCCCACTTAGTGAGTGAATATGAAGTCACCGACCATCATTTTGGAGTACTTGAAATAATTTTGTTTCATTTATATTTAATTAAGTTGACAGTATTTTAGGATTTATTTTATTCAAAAAAAAAATGGATTTGCATTATTTTTTTACCATGATATCAGACACAAACTTAAAATACCTTATTCCATGTTAGAAGGTTTAAAATTTAAAGAAGGGTCAGCAATAGAAAGTTCGAGAAAAAAATGGATTTTAGGATTAAATCTCTTTATGTATCGATTGAGCTAGCAGTATCTCAATAAAATCAAACCTGGTTTACAAATTTGATCTCTAGTTCACAGGGATACGAGTTATAATGCTCACTTAGGACGTGGCAACATGAGATGTTGTCATGTCATACCTTCACTGCTGACGTAGCAAACCCACATATTGTCATGTTCATAATGGGTAGGGCAGGATAAAACCAATTCGAACAAGTCAAACCAATCAACCCAATTCAAACCAATCGATTTGGGTTGGTTTTTTTAGTTCAATTAGGTTCGATTCGGGTTAGGAAATCAAATTTTAGGTCGGATTAAGTTGAATTCTGAGTTATCTATTAAAACTCAATCAAATCCAACCCAATCCGATAAACTAAAAATATTAAAAAGAATATTAGTACTTAAAATAAAAAATCTAAAACCTAATGATTAAAATTCTCCACTGCCTTACGTCTCTTCTGCCTCTTGTCTCTTCTACCTCTCATCGTTACTCGTGCCTCGACTTCTTGACTCATTTTTTCGACGTGATTTTTGACTAAATACCTGGATTGAGGATGAGATTTACATTTTTAGTATTTAGATTAAATTCATTTTATTCAATAGGTATAATATGCATGTATTTAGATTGATTTAATATGTATTTAATTTCATCATGGTATAATCTATTTAATAGGTTTTACAATATTTTTAATTTATATTGTTATATTGGAATTGAACTTAACCCTACAGACCATTTGATCCAACTTTAATCGACTTAAAGTCTTTGAAATCTCCCATTTTAATGTAACTGAAATTTGTCCGAATTGAAATGATATCAAACTTTAAAGAAATTGTTCAAATTCAACGAAAAAAGTCACAACCATTTTATCCATAACAAAAATTGTCCAAGAGAAAAATGACATGGTCTAATTTGAATTGGACTCAAGTCCAAACCAATCAACATAACTCAAACCAACATGAGATTCGTAGGTTTGGATTGGGTTGTGTTTCAACCGTGAATATGTTGGTTTCGATTTAAATTATTGTCAAACCGAATATGTTGAGTTGTGTTGGACTCAAAATCAATCATACACAACTCACGCCTAGCCTAATAATGGGCATTATTACTCTACCCCCTATTAGCGGGAGATCAAATCTAGATTGAGAATGATTAGGGTACAACAACATAGTGGGTCAAATCCACCGAGTCTATGTGGTCTTTATGATTGGGGAAACTTGCAATTACGAATGAGAAAAATATCCAAAAAAATCGAAAAAATACATTCGGAACGTTTTTATGGATTAGGGAAGAACTCTATTCTTGTGATCGGGCTGGATCCCATTCCAACTATTTAAAAAAAAAAAAACATACACATACACACACTCAAAACCTACACAGATAAAATAATCCACACAATACAAACACACAAAATATACACAAATCAAAAAATTCTAGTTCTATTTTTACTACTTATTCATGCACAATATCTCGAACATTTTTTTTAGTTACATATTACAGTCGAAGTTTATTTTAACTTCAGCCCACACGTAAAACTATAGCTTTCTAGGTAGAACGAAATAAAGAAAGGTTTAATAAAATCTCCATAAAACCAATATTTGTTAAAATAGAAATGCGTGACATTAACAATTATCCAAAAATAAATAAAAACTATTTTGCTGTCAACTTTTGATCATGTAATAAGATTTAGAATATTGCTATCTAACACCAGTTTAAGTGGTCACATTTGATAGGTGCAATTAAATGGATGTTTTGACTTTGTATTAAATAAATTTATCATTTTTAATGACATCTAATTATCACTTAATTCGGTGTTAAGCACTGTTGGTGCTGAGTAGCTTTGTTCTAACAATTAAGTTGAATGATGAAGCAAGGTTTGTTCCTTAGGCATAATGCACGTGACCCACCTGTCCCAAAATAGACATATTAATAGATATAAACCGGCCCACTTTACAACCACCATCTTACATGGAAACACGTTTGAGCAATGTGCGGATCAACCCTTTTTCCCGGCCCATTCAAATAAAGGCACCCCGCGTTTCTTCAAAGTCACTCAATTAAGCTTTTCAAAAATATATTTAAGTATGTTTTTCATCTATTTTATCAAACATTATTAATAAAATAATTTGATAAAAAATAATTAAATATAAAAATTTATTAAAATGTGTAGTTGAAAAATTATGTGTCCAATGAAATATGTGATTTTAATTAATTATCGACTTTAACTTAAATTAAAATCTAAATTTTAATAACTATCAAACATGTGATCAGTATTGTGACATAAATGAAAATAAAAACAATATTTCATCTGTGTATATATAAAAAAAAAAATATATTTTTTATGCGAGATGGAGTTGCATGAAAACTCCAATCCCACGATTAATTATTCAAAGCCCAACCATTAATATTTAGTTAAGGTGAATCTAATCGTCGAAAAGATTTCTGAAAATTTACTCAATCATGAAATAGCTTGTAAACTATTTGTCTCCCATTATTTCAAAACTTATTTTTTTCACATACTCGTATCACACAATAAAATATTTAACAAATAAACTCAAGACTTTCTCTACTTTTTAATTTCAGTTCTCCAAAAAATTACTATTTAAAGCAACGTATTTTTTTTAAATGGACATCAAATAGGGGTATAATAGGGAGGTTATCTTCGATACTCGTAAAAACAAAGGACTACTTATGACCATCTATCACTATATCTACGTTCACCAAAACAAAACTTTCAACATCGCTCATCTCTTCTATTCCCTCCTCAAATCGTAGTATTCCTCGTCATCATTGCTTGTATTCATCATCATCTAATGGTAACTTTTGCTAGTTTCATATCCTACGATCCCACCTCGAAAAATTTAAATACTAGCTAGTAACATGTTGCATAAAAATTTAAAATACTCCTTTGAATCTTTTCTATATTGCGTGCAACACTGTATAACACTACCAAAAGCCTTTTATCCCCTGTTTGGAGCCATTTTGTGGGGGAAAAAAATAAATTTTTGTTCCGTTGGGCTCTAGTTTCCAACCACGCTTTTTGACTTTTATCTCATATTGGTGGGACCTACCTCTAAAATTAACGGTCAAAAATTTCATTTCTTGGACATGAAAATGGGCTCCAAACAGATCCTCATTAAGTCATATTTCATATATGATTTAACTAAAAATCATATTTTAGTAAATTTCAATAAAATTTAATGAAATTTATGATTAAAAAGTTGATAAACGTTGTGAGCTCATACAATATATAATTAAGATTAATTGTTGACTTTTGACTTAAATTTTTATAAATTTCTTAAGTCCCTATTTGGTTTTATTTTAATTTAATTCAAAATTAACAATTAATTTAAATCATAGATCTACTACTTTTATCATACATATCATTGATTTTTTTTAAAATTTAATATAAAAAAATATGATTTTAATTCGGCTAAATTAATTGCTGTCCCATGTTATTTTGTTAACCAATTATAATCCCGTGATTTTAGCCTCAATTATTTCAAATTATAATAAAAGGAATAGTAATCTTGTGAAAAACGTGTGATTTAAAAAGAAGAATTTTTTAAAATTTTTTTATGTGTAATATTATTTTATTAAAAAATGTGAACACATTCGTACTTGTATATTACTCCCATCGGACCCCACTGCCTTTTTTTTTTTTTTTTTATACCCAGGTATCCCAACTTACGTCGAACTATTTCCTGGACCACCCATCACCGGCCCCTCAGCAATGGGCGGAGGTAAACCGCGGTATATGCCCAAGTTGACCAGGGTCCGTGCACTCTTTATACTCTTGACCCCAAGGGAGCCTTCCCCCATGAATATGGACCCCACTGCCTATTTAACTCCACTCGAGTTGCATTCTAGCATAAGTAACGATATGGCATTATTCAATTTTTTCCACCCCAGTCCCCACCGCATTAGTCAATTTTTTACTAGTTTTTCAAACGAGGAAATCAAAACGGAAACTTCCTGGTAGTTTCCCAGTGCGGTGCATTTGGAGTGCATCCCCACAATCAATTTCAAGCGTTCGGCATTCTCTGACTCTCGCAGGTTTTTTCATCTCATCTCTAAATTCATTATAAATGCACCTTGTTAAACTCCGTGAATCTTTTCGCGTTAGTTTATACTTTACCATTTTTGTCGGTTCGATCGGTTTTCTATAGTAGTTGAGTGCAGATTGTGATTAGTTGTTTGTTACGGCGTGTCATCTCTCCTGCGACTTCAGAATGAGCAAAGGAATTGGAGACGAATTCAAGACGTCTCCGTATAGACGCTACAAGAACGACCTTGAGGCTGGTAACAGTAGCCGAGAGATTGATGAGGACGAAGATGAAGGTTCAGGACCATTCGATATTGTTCGAACTAAAAGTGCTCCGGTGGATCGGTTGCGGAGATGGAGAGTAAGTCTTTTTTTGCGTTATTAACTTGCTTTTTTTCTCTGATTTTTGATTGATCTTGTTTTGATTTTATTATTTTTTTCAAAAGCATACCGAATAATAATATTCTCGATTGAGTGAAATTTGGCAAATAAAGTGGAGCAGAAAATAGAAGTGGAATTGAGAAAATTTAGAATTAGATGATATTGAATTTTCATGTACTGTTTTTTTCTTACATTTCTTTTATGAGTTTTCTACCAATTAATGTAATTACAACAGGCTGGGAAGGGTATCAGCTTCACTCTATTTTCTATGTTCTTGTTCTTTAAGGAGTCCGTGGAGTTCAAAAAAAGAAAAAAGAAAAAGAAAAAGGAGTTTGCTTTAGAAGAAAAGGAGTCCGTGGATACATTGAACGTATGCAGTGTAACGGAATTATTTTCAGAACAATATTAGTTGCCATTTATGATGTGTGAATGAGGTCACGTGAACGGAAGAACAGTTATGGAGCGTTGATAAATAATTGTTTTCTCTATGATTGATTTAAAAGCTTTTTGAAATGAGGTATGATATACAAGGTTAAGAGGGGACAACGGATCTAGATAACCTTTTTAAATGCCTCTGATTTTATCTCTCATGTTGTTTGAACATTTGCTCATATCCTAAACTACATAAGGTTTTGTCTGATGTGTGGAAGATAAGGAAGTTTGTTTGAAGTATTGACCACTATGGTCTTTTGGAATTGTTTTAGCGAAAATGTATTTTTGACTGGAAGTTTAATGTTTGTATCATGCTGCAATTGCTTTGGATTTCTTACCTGTTCTAATGAGAGGTTGATCAAATAACCTAGAATTCAACTATTTGTTTGCTGTACAGCAAATTGAAGTTTTGCCCCAATTCAAAAATTTCCCAAATTGACCGTTTACTATCCTATTATTTAATTGAAACACATTTAGAATATTAACAAGGTTTTCAGTTCGCACTACAAATTTGATTATTTTAAATCGCATTTAGAATGTCAGTAAGTAGTTTGGTTAGCATGAAAAATTAGATTATAACCTTATCCAAATAATTAAATCTTGGCCGATTACTAAATTATTATTTTCCCAAATGGTTGTAAGGACTATTTTCTAGTCTGCTTTTATGATTATTTATGCAATCACAGTTGTCCTGTATTTTGGAACCAAACATGGTCATAGCACTTCCTTTACAACTAGAATGAAGGAGTTTATGTTTTAGACAAATGTTCTCCACTGAGTGCTCCAATTTCCATGTTCTTTGCATGCAAACCATGTGGAATTTTTTTTTTTCGGTTACATTTTGCAAGGATGACTGAGCCCGGCAAATGATTAGCCCATGTTGTTTGGTATGGATTAAATTTTGATTTTAACAATTAATTTTAACCACATATTTCATGTATCCGACAACTTTATTGTTTTTGAAAGGTAATTAAGTATTTTATTAATCAGTGATAATACACATGAAGTGTATTATCAATTTAAATCAGAAAGTAACAACATGAAATTGGGCAGCCCGTCTATATGCCTAGTAGCCGCAGTATTGAACTAAGTATACAATGTCAAATAAAATAATTCCATAATCTGCTATGTTATCCGTGTTAGATCTTCAAAATAGCGGCTATTTCTTTCTCTCCCCCCACACACCATACGATGCAACCCGGAATAAGGTCCATACAAGTTTGCTATCTTTATCTCGAACTTTCTTTTCCATGCCTTTAACACATCTTCCATACGTCTCGACAACACCCAATCCAAGTGTTGCGACGCCTGAATATCGTTTCACAGTAAACGAGTTGCATCATAATGAAACAACAATTGGTCAATCGTCTCTCCATCCCTCTTGCACATATAACACCACTCTGTAACATAAAAATCCCTTATACGAAGATTATCCACCGTTAACACCTATCATCTGACCATTGTCCATAGAAAAAATGCCACTCGTGTTGGCAGTTTACATTTTCATATTATTTTCCAGGGAAATGAACTCTCTACAAATCCCAATAAAAATCTAAAATAAGTGCGAACGGAAAAAATACCATTTCGTGTCAACCTCCACCTGCTACAATCACCCTCTCCTGCCCTAATGTGTACCTCGTACAGAGATGTCAAAAACAACGCATAATCATCCAATTCTCAGTCCTGCAAACCCGGCCAAAAACAGTGTTCCAACTGGAACTCCCATTATGTACATATAAGACATCATTCACCATGACATACGACACCAACGCAATACGATACAAAGAAGGAAATCACCTTAAGCGGTTGATCTCCACACCAAAAATAATCCCAAAAACTAATGGTATTACCATTCCCCACTACAGAAGTCAATATATCCCGAAAGTCGCTCCACCCTCGCCAGATATACCATCACAAACTCACCTCATAAGAATCACGACTCTTAACCGAGCACCATCCCCCCTCCATAACACCATATTTTGTCCCTATAATTTCTCTTCAAAAACTCTCCCTCTCCACTCCGAATAGCCACAACCACTTACCCAGCAAGGCCTTATTAAACAGTACGAGACTCCTCAGTCCAAGACCACCCAACCTTATGGGAGAACAAACAACAATCTAGTTAACCAAATGTAATTTTCTCTCCTCCCTTAATCCCCAAAGAAACTCTCTTTGTATCCTCTCTAATCTTTTTGCCATTGCAACAGGAATAGGAAACAATGACTAGAAATAAGTAGGGAGATTCGACAAAGTGGACTTTATGAGAGTGAGACGGCCTTCCTTTGAGAGGTACATATGATTTCAACCCGCTAGCCTTCTCTCCACCCTTTCCACAATACTATTCCAAATTTGTGTACTTTTAAACCGTGCTCCTAAAGGAAGCCCGAGATGTGTCATACGCAGTTGCGCAACCCTGCAACCGAGCAGCCAACTCCTCCACGTTATCGCGCTCTCCCACTATGATAGACTCATATTTTTCCAAATTTATTTTCAATGCAGATACGACTTCAAAGCACAGGAGCAAACGACGCAAATTCCCGAATTGCTCAACATCCGCATCACAGAAAATCAGCGTACCATCTGCAAATAGCAAATGAGAAACTTGCAATTGCTCAACAAAAAAGCCCCTTAACAAACTTTCCCCCACAGCCTTCTCAAGCCCTACTGAAGGCTTCCATAACAATGACAAAGGATCCCCTTGCCTCAATCCTATGCAACTACAAGAATAACCCTTAGGAGTGCCATTCACCATAACTGAGAAAGAAACCGTAGAGATACAAAACTGAGTCCATTGACACCACTTCTCCCTGAAACCACATCGCCTGAGCATATACAAAACAAATCCCCAGTTAACATGATCATAAGCCTTCTGAATGTCAAGCTTACATAACATTCCTGGAACTCCTAGGCGCAGTCTTGAGTCAAATGTATTCATTTGCTATAAGTACGAAATCCAAAATCTGGAGCCCTTTGACGAAAGTACCACCAAAAAGGGGGCTTAATAGGAAAATCAGTCCCTAAAGTGGAAACGGAGCAGAGGAATAGTGCTTCTGGTGAGAAATGATTGAATGGGGGAACTGATTGGTGTTTGGGTAGTTCGCTCAGGTCCATGATATTTATCTTTGGAAGTAACTGATTATGTATTTAATCTTGAAACCATCTATGTCCTTCTAAGATGCATATAAAACTGCTTACTAGTATTCTTTATTCACCATAATGATGCGTTTGTATTGCTTGTCTATGTATATGGTTATCCAAGGAGAGGTTTAATCTTGATCTAAATTAATTGTGTCCTCCCTAGCAAGCTGCACTTGTGCTGAATGCTTCTCGTCGATTTCGATATACTTTGGACTTGAAAAAAGAAGAAGAGAGAAAGCAACTGATTGCCAAGATTCGAATGCATGCTCAAGTCATTCGGGTAAATCATACTTCTTTCTTATTTAGGTGAAGTGTGTTGAGTTTTTCATTAATTGTTAAATCTATTATTGCTTCAACAGGCTGCTGTTCTCTTCCAAGCAGCTGGCCAAGGAGTGAATGGTAATTCTTGTTCTTTGTTCTGTGGTATTTAATTAATTGACTAGAGGTTAAATTTCAATGGATAGCACCAAGTGGCAGGTCTTCCATAGAAATGAAGAACAAATGTTTTTGCCCCTGTACTCCTAATGAATATTGGCATTAAGTTCTTAGGTGATAAATTACCATCTTCACTGTAATTCTCATATTTTGACTTTAAGCTTGTAACTGCAAGTTGTATCACTCTAAACTGGAAGAAGAAAATGTCTACGGCTTTTTCCATAATAGCTGTTGTTTTTTACTTCTCCCAGGTAGTTTATTTATTAACTCATATCCAACCTGTAAGTTTGCGCATTTGTTTAAGCCGTTTGGAAAGAATTTATAAACAGTTTAATATATAAATAGATAGAAATGAATGATGGCTAAATAGATAGTACTTTTGGGTCAATTGGAATGAGTGGTTTAAAATGAAATTTGACATCTATAAATGATGTATAAATATTTCCAAAAGGAAACTAAACTATTGATTATTTTGACATTTTCCATCATGCTTTGATTGATGTTTGACTCCAGAAGCCGATAACAAATGTTATTGGTTTTTTGGTTGATTATTTGTACTGAAGTTACATGTCTGCATTTTAGAGCCTGAAGTCTCGAAAAAACTGCCTTCAATCAAAGGCCACGTTGGCAATTTTGATGTTAGCTTAGAGGAGCTAGTTTCAATGTCCCAAGAGCATGATCTTTCTCTGGTGGAGCAACATGGAGGGGCAAGTCCACTGCTGTCACATTTTAACTGTCTTTTTATTTTTATTTTTTTTGGCTCAAATGCAATATTCTTGTCATTGTCTCTCTACATTGTCTTGCCTTCTTTTCTTTTTACCTTTGTCCTCGGTATCAGGTCAAAGGAGTTGCTGATAAAGTAAAATCAAATTTGGAAAAAGGTGTACCTGGGGACGAGAGTGATATCATAAACAGAACACATGCTTTTGGATCAAACACATATCCTCGGAAAAAAGGCAGGAGTTTCTGGGTAAGTATTGAGTATTCCAGATTTTTAGGCTGCAATTGTATTGTCTTCACAGGTAAACATTGTCTCATGAATATATATTCTTTTTCTGCATTTATCTAAAGAGGTTTCTCTGGGAGGCTTGTCGAGACACAACTCTGATTATCTTGATGGTTGCTGCAGCTGCTTCTTTGGCACTGGGCATAAAGTCTGAGGTAAGGTTAAAAGGCGACAAGAGCCTATTTGTTTAATTTTGATTGCATACCATAGAGTAGTATGCTTTCCTTTTCTCCAAGTTTATTATGATAACATTGTCACACTGCCCGTGCAGCATCTAGTTGGTGGTCTCTGCTTCTTCAACTATGAGCCTTTTCTTCTTGATAGCATTAGTTTTTCACCTGGACATTTTTTGCAGAGAAGATATGTGATTGCAGATTGGAAGATGCCATTCTACTTTTATATATATTTGAAAGCTTCTGTGTTTGATTTAAATATTAGACTTGGTTAAATCAATTTAAAATGGTATTGTTAATTTTTCAATTTTGACGAATTGGTTGTTATCAAAAAGTACCGATTAGTTCGTTATTCATTATTCTTATTACACAGGCCGAAAATTTGTCTCAAAAGAAAAGTAATTTTATGCTTTTTTACTTAACATTGCAACCTGACACTGTCCCATGAAATATGCTATCTTTTGATTCCCTTTTCCTTGCCTTTTGAGAAGTGTTCTATAAAGATTATTTATTTATTTTCCCATCGATTTATAGAATACAATCGACAACCTTGGACATGAACCCTCAGAAGGATTTATTTTCTTTTATTTTATTTTATTTTTCTTTCAGTTCTCTAATAAGTAGCGAAGCAACAATCTGTAATGTGATAACATAAACAACGATGCAGAGTGTATGTGATCTATGGAGATTACATTTCCATTTGTCATTTTAAGCAATTAGTCAAATTTGTAAATATATAGAGAGAAATGCATGTTTTGCATCTTTTTATTGTTTTGTTTTTGTTCCAATTCACATTTATTCTCTTCCTTAGGGTATAAAAGAAGGTTGGTATGATGGGGGAAGCATTGCCTTGGCTGTACTTATAGTTATTGTTTTTACAGGTATACTAAAGAATGTAGGATTTATAGCCTTATTATTATTATTATTATTTTTTTTTTTTGCCATTTCAACTGGTATGATATGTTTGTGTGTGTTTATGATAACACTTTTTTGTTGGATGTTCTTGACCTCGTATCACTCTGACTGCTTTACCAATGTTAAAGTTTTATGTGACAATAAATGCAATAGATAGGTGGTATGCTAATGCCTTTTGTTGTTCATCCTTTGATTGTTCACAATTGTCACTCTCCATTCTTATTGTGTGCATGTTGATCTTCTATGTGGAAGTTTGTGTTAAGAGCAATTCATATCATGACTTGAATGAGCTTGTGGACTTGAGATTTTAAGTTCCATTGAATAGATGCTGTATATCTGTGTATATTCTCTCTGAAATTCATGTTTTGTGACTTCTTTTGTTAGTGTTATGCTTATCCCCTTGGGCAGTGTCAACTTTAGACAGTTATGAGATATCTGCTTTTACCATATTGCAGCTGTAAGTGATTACCGACAATCCCTCCAGTTCCAAAATTTAAATGAGGAGAAGCAAAATATACGCATGGAGGTAGGTGTTATACACTCTGGACTGGTTCCTATTCCCTCCCTTTTGCATTTTCCCTCAAATTTCCTGCAATGTTATACAGGTCGTTAGGGGTGGGAGGAGAATTAAGATTTCTATTTTTGATATAGTTGTTGGTGATGTTGTGCCTCTCAAAATTGGTGATCAGGTGAATGACAAGACCTCTTTATCCCCTTCAAAATGAAGCCACTTTTTCTATCCATGCTACTTATAATATTTGTTTTCTTGCACATGTTTTAACAGGTCCCTGCAGATGGAATTCTAATCACTGGTCATTCCCTTGCGATTGATGAGTCAAGTATGACTGGGGAAAGCAAAATTGTAAGCCTCAGTAGGCCCTCTACTGCATTAGTTGGCAGTTATCATGCTCATATTCTTCTTTACTGGTCATGGTTCTGCAGGTTCACAAGGATCCAAGGGCACCATTTCTTATGTCTGGATGCAAGGTTGCTGATGGTTATGGTACCATGCTGGTAATATTCTGTTGTTCTTTCATCAACTTTAACTTGGTTGGAAATGGAATTTTTTCTGTCAAATTCACAATCATCATGTTAGATTATATGTATTGATGCGGGTATCTGTTTGGAAGAAAGCATTTCACAGCTAACAGTTGTGATAAGTATTATCACAAAAATATGGTACATGATGGACACTGGTTTTGATTATTGCTAGTGTCTGCATGGAGCCAATACAGCTCTTGCACGCTTGCGTTGTATTCTCTCAACTATGCCTCTGTATTTTTGTATGTGATCCAAATTATTTGTTTGTTTCCCTTTTTTGTCAGTAGTCGTCATATATCTCGTCAATCAGAGTGCTGGCTCCAGCGAGTTAATCTAGCTAACCACTGATAGGAAGATTCATCTCCATACTTGTAGTGCGTCCAGTATTTTTATTTTATTGAGTAACAAAATCTATTAGTGTCTTTTCTGCTACAATTTGCGGATAGTCCTTAAGGCTTGAAGCTTGAGCCCTCTTTATAATATGCTTTTGCTTGGTGATTCTGAAAAGTAGAAAACTGGAGTATATTAAAGTTAAGGGTTGATCAAGCAACAGTGATGCAATCAAGAGTAAGATTAAATGACCTAACCTTTTCAAATTGGGATGGGTAACTTATAGTTAAATGGTTTAACTATCAAAATATATGTGGCTTCTGTTCTGCTTCTCTCAGTGTTAATGTAAGGTAAAAGAGATTAAATAACTGTATTAAGGGTCCGTTTGATTCAAAGATGGAATTTGGGTGGAAAGAAAATGAATTGCATGGAATTGAATTACCTAAAATTTGTTTTACTGGGAATTGTCAATTAATTGTGTTTGATTAATATAATTTTCCACTTGAAAAATGTTGAAATTCAAATCTTTTGGTGTTCGTTTGACTTTGTTTTTCATGAAAATTGTCAATTAAAGGGATATAATTTGTTTGGATTGCCCAAAAAAAAAAAAAAAAATTGAAAAACTTTTTGTGTTTGTTTGGCTTTGTTTTACATGGAAATTGTCAATTAAAGGGATAATTTTTTTTTTTTTTACAATTGGAGATAGAATTTGTTTCTATTGCCAAAAAATTGCCAAAAAAAAAAAAAAAGATGGAAGTTCAATTCCCACCTAAAAGGTGGGAATTTCAATTCAACTAAAACCAAGAAAACTAGCAAACGTGGAAAACCAATTCGAGGGAAAAAAAGTGTCATCAAACATGGCAAAAGTAGGAAATGGAATTTCAATTCCAACTTTCATGAAAAATGAGGCCTATCAAACAGGCCTAAATAGAATTGCCATTCATTTGTATGTTGCCTTGGTGTTTTGACAAGCCCTTGTATGTAGTAGACACAACTAAATGATGCGTTCTGATTTGATGTTTAGTTCATTTAGTATATGCCTTCATAATATCTTGTTTGCCAGAGCTTAAGAGGGCTGAGATATTATTTATGTTACTTCATGCCCGACGGTGTGATCATAGGTTTAGGAGTAAAAAGTTGTACCTTATTATCATTATTATTATCAGTACAGAAGTATTTGAACTAGTAATATTATCGTGACTACTACTATTCTATTTTGCACGCTTGTTGATTTTTAGCTACAATTTTAAGTGTGCTATGGTTACATGCGAAGTACGGTAACTTGATAAGAGGTTTGTTTCTTTAACATATATGTCATTTTCATGAAAAAAAAGTTTATACTCTGTGAGTGACCATAGCTCTTTTTATAGACTTTAACGTGGTGGCTTACAGTTTCTTGGAATGTTATTCTTTCACAGGTAACAAGCGTTGGGATAAATACGGAATGGGGATTGCTGATGGCCAGCATATCAGAGGATAACGGTGAAGAAACACCATTGCAGGTTATCTTCATTGGAATTCCTGAACTTTTACACTGGGTGCTAAGAGTAGATGTGAACAATATTAACATTTTCATGTTTTATTAAGTTTAGGTACGATTAAATGGGGTTGCAACATTTATTGGTTTTGTTGGGCTTGCCGTGGCTGTAGTGGTTCTGGCTGTCCTTGTGATCAGGTAGCTTTAGATATAGTAAATGGTTCGATATGTGATCTCATGTTTTGTATTGCAGAAGTGTCAGGGATAAACTTGACTTTGTGATTGAGCAGATATTTTACTGGGAAAACCAGCGGTCCAAGTGGTGCCCAGTTCCGAGCAGGGCAGACTAGCGTTAGTGATGCTATAAATGGCTTCATAAAGATATTCACTGTTGCAGTATGTGCTCATTCAGATAATCAACTGATGTTGTTTACATTAATATTTATTTTTGACCTGTTAACCTATTTAGATGAAACTGTAGGTGACCATTGTAGTTGTTGCAGTACCTGAAGGGCTTCCATTAGCCGTGACTCTGACGTAAGTTCATTTCCGTCTTCTCTTGAATCCTGTGCTCGTTTTTTCGCTGTTTTAAAGTCTAGAAGAAGTTTGTGGATGTCTGATACTCTTTTGTGAAACTAGTTCCTTCTAATGGTTATGATACCTCATTTGCATTTATTGCAACTGCAGGCTTGGATGCATGTATACACGTGTTCTTCATTTGCATGAACATTTTTTATTTTATTGAATTTGAAATTCTCTTTGTAGGCTTGCCTATTCAATGAGAAAAATGATGGCAGACAAGGCCTTGGTATGTTGCTTACCTTATTTGAAGTGATAGTCATTGTCATGTTCTTACAGTTTATTTGCATATTTTTCGATGTCTCATAATTGACAATTGAACTGCAGGTCAGGAGGCTATCATCCTGTGAAACCATGGGCTCTGCAACAACTATTTGCAGCGATAAAACCGGGACCCTAACTTTGAATCAGGTAGGTGGTTTTTTATTTTGCTTCCACTTATCTTGGGAATTTTTTTTCTTTGGGAGGCGAGGGCAGGGAGGATTTTGTTGATTGCTTCAGCTATTGGAGTAATTGGTAGAGATCTGGGAGTTTGTTTCATTTTGTAGGATTTTTTTCCCAAACTTTCTGCAGATGACTGTGGTTGATGTGTTTGCTTGTGGCAAGAAGATTGAACCCCCTGACAATAAGTCACTACTTCCTCCTAATGTTATGTCTCTGCTTCTTGAAGGCATTTCACAGAATACAACTGGCAGCATATATGTCCCTGAGGTGGGTTATTGCTAAATAGCAACCATGTAGTCCACGATTTCTTCTTTATTTTAATGAGGTTTTAGGGGGGAATGTATTTTGGAATCGTGATTTTTTGGAGAATGTAGTTAAAAGAGAAGGGAAAAATTTGGGTTTACGTGTAATATTATTTTACTGGAGAATGTGTGGTTAAAAATAGGAGAGTTGAAAATGCATTAAAATTTTAATGGAGCCCAAACAAGGGCTTAATATTCTAATTGAATGATCGATAGTGATGCTTAGGGTAGCGTATTGCTCGTGTTTTGATGATTTTTATCAGCTTATTAGTTTGTGACGGCATGTAATTTTTATGGTGTAATATTTGTCGCTCCAATTGATGTGTTGATGAATGTGTGCACGCATGCTTGTTCAGAGACTCTTATGTTAACTTGTGCACTTCAAGTAAGTTGGTGTGGTGCCCAACCGTTTGGGATGTTTGTCTCTTACTAGGAGACGCGCAATCTTAAAAGGTGGATCTCGCCTTTGTTTCTCAAGTAAAGAAACATTGTACCAGCATCCGCTGATTACCACCTCTATTCCTGCACCGTGCCGTCATTTTCATCTCATCCCCAGCTTTTCGTTGCCTTCACTAAAAAAACTGTGGATTTCCTCCCTGTTGCCTCTTAGTGTACAGCAACGCTGACACCTACACATGCTTCAGCATCAGAATGGTGCAGCACCTTCAGTGCAATCTTTGATAGCGTGGTTTCTATTCTACGTCTAGAGTGGACACTAGTCATACTTCAGTGGGATCCTCGGCTAGTAAAACTATGCACCAGCCTGATATCTTGTGCGTGGTTCCACATCATTTTACTGCTGAATGGTAACAGCAATTTCCTTGACCTTCTGGCTTACTACCATATCTGACTATCAATATAATCCCCTAAGTTATGCTCACGTAGGACTACTGCACCTGACACCATACCATCACTGTAATATTGATGTCATCTACAATTTTTGAGGGGATTATTACCTCAGTGGGAAGTGCTGGATAATATTTCTAAGCTTTGAGAAGCATTTTGACTTTTGAAATAAAGAACTGTTCATTGCATGCTAATTTCTAACTCAATGTACTCTGAAATTCTTCATATCATGGTGGTTCTGAATGCATGTTTTTTAGAATCTATGGACAATGAGTAGGTTATAAATCTTAATTGTATTCTTGTGTTGAAAAGGGGAAGTTGGCGACAAATTGTTGTTTGTTTCTTGTCTTAAGAAGAGACTGGAGTTATAGTCCGAAGTGCTGCAGTGCTGGCTTCCATTTTATATGTGCTTTTATTTGTTATAGGGATGAACCATCTGCACTGAATTAGCACCATCAAAGGTGTCGGTATTAGATCATGTGTAGATATCACAGGTCTACACAGCTGATTGAGTGTATGCTGGTATTGTATGAAATGTTACTTCTAATATTTAGTTATTGTTGTAAAATGGAAAGGAAGAACTGAACATTGGCTGCATATGCAGTATAAGAATCTTGTCAAGCATTCTAGTTTCATTAAAATTCAAGCATCTTGACAAAGTAAATTTAATATCTGATCAGTTTTAGACCATTTTAATGCTAAAACAATTGAAATTTGTTGTGGCTGGTCTTTAACAGGGTAGTAAAGCTCTGGAGATTTCTGGATCGCCAACAGAAAAGGCCATTCTTCAGTGGGGCATTAATGTAATATAGCTAGTTATGTTTGTGTGTTAGTACATTCTTTGATTCTCTTATGCTATTTCATTTACTTGAGTTGTTATTTCTCTTGTAGCTTGGGATGGATTTCGATGCTGTTCGATCAGAGTCACTAATAATCCATGCTTTTCCGTTCAACTCAGAGAAAAAGAGAGGTGGTGTCTCTCTAAAACTGGTAACTGAATAAATCAATTAAATGTTATGATGTAGATGTAGTTTTGGCTCCCTGCTACATTTGATACTAAGGGCATGTTTGATAGGCCATTATTTTCCATGGAAAATGGAAATCAAATTCCAACTTCCACTTTTGCCTTGTTTGATACACTTCATTTTCCATGGAAAATTTTTTCCACCTTTGGCTCACATGTTCACCAATTCCTTGGTTTTGTTTCCCTCCATTTTGGTGGGAATTGATTTTCCAGTTCTTTTTTTTTTTAAGCAATTGGAAAAAATTCTAGATACAATGGTAAAAAAATTTATCACTTTTATTGACAATTTTCATGCAAAACAAAGTCAAACGAATGGTATTAGGAATGGTAATTTTAAATTTTTTTTTTTTTTTGCAAGTGTGACAAATTCTAGACTCAATGGTAAAAAGAAATTATCACTTTAATGGACAATTTCTATGAAAAATAGAGCCAAACGGACACCAAATTTTCAACATTTTCTATGTGAAAAATTATACCAATCAAACACAATTAATTACAAAAATGGTAAAAAAAAATATCACTTTAATAGACAATTTTCATGAAAAACGAAGTCAAACGGACACCAAACTTTCAACATTTTTCAGGTGAAAAATTATACCAATCAAACACAATTAATTACAATTCTCAGTAAAACAATTTCTAGGCAATTCAATTCCTAGAATTCATTTTATTTCCACCAATTTTCCACCTTTGCAATCAAACGGACCCTAATATAAATAGCTTTTCATGGGAAATAGGAGTGGAAAGATGGGAAAGGAAAGGTGTATAAAGACAAATGTAATAATTAAGTGATTAGATTTAGATTTATTCATTCTTTTTTAGCTGGATATCAATAACAGATAGTGATAGTACAATTTTGGTGGGTTGCATGTTGTATTTATCTATAATTCTTTTTTGCAGTCGGATTCTGAGTTTCATGTACACTGGAAAGGGGCTGCAGAAATAGTCCTTGCATCTTGTACCTATTACATGGATTCAAATGGCTACGTTGCGCAGATGGAAGAAGATAAGGTTTTTGGAAATTTTCTTTTCTTAGTTAACTAGCTGTTTCCTCTCTGCGCTCCCTTCTGTGGAAAGTTCTGCAATAATTTTGGGTTTTTGGATACTTGAAAATATATGTCTTGTTCTAATTTGTTAAGGATGAAGATCTTAGCTGGTTCTGATGAGATAAGAAAAAATTATGAAGAAATGTGTTTAGTTTGTTTGAGCCCGTTTATGGAGAATAGATTATGTAACAGTGATTTTTTTTGGAGAATGTTTGGTTAAAAAGTGGGAAAATGACGCATGAGCGTATATATGACATGAACAATTGAAGATTTTGATAAGAAAGGGGTGCAAAGTAGGGAAGAATTGAGGGCAAAAGAAGATTCAATTTATCCATATAATCAAGGGCTGTGAATTACAATTAAGAAGCCATCTATTTATAGAGCAAGAAACTGAAATGAAACTAAAATTAAACGAACTTGTACTAAACTAGATAGAATTGTATGAAAATATCAAAACTAATCTGATCTAATCTTGGAATTAAACTCTATTTTAAACTTCTATGTAAACAACGATTCTATCTCCATCAGAAAAGTTTTGGATTTATGTGTAAAATTATTTTATTAGGAAAATGCGTGGTTGAAAATGAGTATGTGGAGAAATGAATTTATAAAGAACGGGCCTCAAACATGGGCTAAATGATAAGGATAGATTCCTCCAAATACGTGTACAAAGTATTTACATTGTTTAAAAATATTGGACTTGATATTAATTGTAACTGCATTTAATCTGGTCTTGTAGGTATCATATTTCAAGAAAGCAATTGAAGATATGGCTGCAGGAAGTCTACGCTGTATTGCTATCGCCTACAGGTCATATGAGATGAAGGAGGTCCCTTCTAATGATGTGGAAATGGAGAATTGGCAATTACCAGAAGAAGACCTTATTTTACTTGCCGTTGTCGGTATCAAGGTATTTTTGAATAGTATTAGTCTCCGATTATGGTTTTAACTTTTCTTGAAAGTCTCTGGTAACTATCTCTTCAAAAGCTGACATCCCTAATCTTGGAAGGCATGAGATATTTCATTAAATGCAATACCAGCATGTGTCATATGTAAATTCATTTCACTGAGTGATGAAGTGATTTGTTGTTTCTCCATTTCAGTTTTTTACCCTATGTAGATATAATCAAGTAAAATCTAATTTCCCATGTCTCTAGAGCTAATATTCATCTCATTCTTTTTATGATCAGAAGGCTATCTATATATTATCAAGACCATATCAAAGTCCTGGTATTTATGGTACTCTTGAATATGATAAAGCACTCTCTAGTCGAGATACCTTGTGCAGCCATCCAGTACTTCCACACCACTTTGGATGGTTGGTTTTGTTTGATAGATTTCGGCCTGCATTTGGGGCCTGATTCTTCTTTATATTTGGCTTTCACTCCTTTTCTTATTACCACTTCCTAAATCACCTGATCTTATGTTGTACATCCTATCTTGGAAAATTTTCTTTTTTCTTTCTCCATATTTTTCCTTTGCCATCAGTAATCTTTTCTGCATCCCCCCTTAAATGCCAAATTACTTTCTATATATAAAATACATTTCCATAGATATATGCATAGATGCTGGCCATATGTAAAATACATTTGCACAAAAGTACATCTATACACTTGGCCATCTGTGTATTTCAGCACTAAGAGAGCATTCATCTGTGAATAGGATCCTTGTCGACAAGGTGTCAGAGATGCGGTTCAGTTGTGCATTGATGCTGGTGTTAAGGTATATCCATCTCTTTCAACAATAATGTGTAAAGTGTAAACATAACAATGTTTTCATTAAAAAGAGGTACAATTTATAGGAGAGAGTGTCAACAAATCTGCTGCTCATCTTCCTTAATTCTAGCAACAAACAAATCCCTTAAATCAAGAGAGAATAATAGAAAAATAAACTAGAGAGATTTTAGGAAACGACCTTCCTATTCTATTTATTCAAAATAGGAAACTAAATGAGGGAAAATACAATCCAAGGGAAAAGAAAAGAAAAACTCATCCCTAAACTTTAGGATTAATTCCGGAATTCAACATCTTTTTGTGACGGATCAATCTTGGTTTCGTCGTCTTTATACTCTTCTGATATTGCAATATCCTGTCTTTCCCCCTTTCTTTTCATTAGTTAGGAAATACTATTGTGGGATCTTGAAATTTGTGAATATAAATTGTTTCCCAACAGTTTCATATTTTTGTCTGCTCCTCGTGTTTAGATTTGGGTGTTCATATTAGTGTGTTTTTAATAGTTCTATCTTCATATGGTTTTAAATTTCCAGGCCAACTGAAGTAGATGATGCGTTTAGAAACTTGACTCGGGGTTTCAAGATGGGAAGAGACCATGAAAATTTTCTAATGTAAAATGCTGTCAGAAATCATGCAAATATGCTTTCATTATCTATACACCAGTATTTTTCTTAGAGGAATTAAAAAGGTTTGGGTTGCCTATTAGCGTATGAACTATTAAGATTGAAAGCAAACGTGTCTGATCAGCTCTATGGGGGTTTATGAGAAAAATTGATACCCAAAACATCTGGGTCTAAAGTTATGTGTCTTTATATTTAAGTGATCTTCTGCAGTGCTAGATATCGCAACCTTCTTCCAAGATTGGTATCTTTAACACTTCGATATCCTCAGATACTTAATACATTTTATACATATTTTAAAGAGTGTTTGAACTTGCTTATGGCATGATGAGTGTGTATGTGTATAGAAATGGTTGTCACCTAGATTCAAGTTGGGTTGGGCTTATGTGTAATTGATGTTGTGGAGGCCAATCAATCTTTATTGTGCTTATTCTAGAGTGCCACTTATCTAGTGTTAGAACATAATATCTTGGGAGTCATACCTCAAAAGCTAGCTGTTGAAGTTGGAGAGCCAAGTCTATATAAACCACACATCGAAAGTCCATACTTTCGATGTTGGATTCAAGTCTCATACCTTGCAATGAGAACCATAACAATCCACCATGCTCCGCAATCCCCGCGTCCACATCAGATTGGCTTTGCACTAGTCCATGACTAGTTCCGGACGAACACTGCTATGCCGCCATTACCATCCACGCCGCTCGTCTATGTTGCTCGGACTCGGGTGCGGGTGTAGGATAAGGGTACATATCCAGGTGTCACGGACCGCAGCTTCACTTAAGCCCCGTGACCCTATCGCAGCCGCAGTTTACCCCAACTTCGACCGCACATTGTAAATATTAGTCTACTTTGAGTTGTAATTTTCATTCCATGTAATAGGTTATTT
>CAIGRB010061361.1:0-10188 GCA_903798255.1 Fraxinus quadrangulata
TAGTGTATAAAGAGATTCTGATTAATTGAAAAGTTCATTTCGCACAAACAAGTTTTTAAAATTGTTATTTAAACACACGCATCTTCATACACTACTTTTAGAACACTTATAAACATGAACGGATCTACGATCCTACTACAAGTTTAGCTAATATATATAAAACATAACATAATGTTTATTTTACATCAAAAAAATAAATTGGGCTGAGAATTTGACCGGACAACAACCCGACATACTCTCCCACGAAATCTATCACTGTTTATAATACATTTCAGAATAACGTGCAACGCACGTTAACCTTTGACTAGTTCTCATAAATGTGTACATAATTAATGAGGTCCTTTTTTTATATTGTGTAGAATTTCAATAAAAAAAAATTATATAAGTGCTATCAAAATATCATTCAATTTTTTCCTATCCTTTTTTCTAGTTATTTTCATTTTCGGCATAGATTCTTTAAAATTACTTATTCTCAAAAACATTTTTAACCATTCGTCCTTTTAATAGAGTAATTTTACTCATGGACGAATCATGAACTTTTCTTTATTTTTCAGTCACACATTCTTAAAAAAAAAAAAAAAAATTACATTTCAACATTGTTCAAAATCTGCTTTGATATATAGAAGAGATGATGTGATGTGTGTAAGAGAGAGAAAATAATATCTCCTCGATTTTTGTTAAATAATGAAATTGATTCAATAATTTAGAGGCACATTAAAATTTTCATTCTTATTATTCTACTCATTTTCAATCACACATTCTTCAATAAAATAATATTTTCCATCACATCAATAACTTTTCCTTCTTTTTCAACCACACATTCTCCATCAATCTACTATTCCAAAATACATATNTATATTTGTTATTTTTTATTTTTTTTAATAGTGATTTTTTTGAAGAACATGTAATTAGAAAGTGAGAAATTTTTTGAATTTACGTAAAAAAATATTTTATTGTATGAACGTATAATTAAAAATAAGTATCAAAAATAAATTATGTTTTTAAGGGGAGTCATGCAGGGACTTAATAAAACTCACATTAAACTGTTAAAAGAGAAGTTGACCTTTATCTTGTCTTTGTCACTAGTACAATTTCCAATCTTGTTCCAGAAATTTTGAAAACGCCACAACCCCTAAGCGAGGCGAGAGGGCCTTTAGAACACTGATTTAGCCCTTATATGATGTTATTATTACGAGAAAACAAAGTTTTGAATAATAATTTTTTTTTGAAGTATATGTGGTTTAAAAGTATATTTTTTTTGAATTTATGTAAAAACTATTTTATTAAGTAAATATATAGTGTTTAAAATGAGTATGCGAATTAAATTTTTTTTCCTCAAACAATGGCTTAACGAGGGAAACGGCAAAAGGACTAAGTGCGCCAAACAAGCAAAAGGTTGGAAACTCAAACGTATAATTTTGAAGATTGAGGACTAATTAATAAGATTTTCTAAAGGTTGAAGACTAAAATATGCAATTTCAGTTTATACTTTTTAGACACATTTATCCATAATGTTAACATTATACACATCGAAGTCCTCAAAATTTTCAGCTTCAGGTAGAGCAGGTTCGATTTTGATTTTTGTCTTGAAGTGAATTTTGCGATTACTTGTTATTTGGATTTTAAAGTTCTTGTAATTGTTTGATTTGCTTATTATGTTGTTGTGGAATCTGCAGTTAATTGCGAGACTATGCGAGTTACTACACTCTCAATTCCAATTCTGCACTCGTGTTAAATGCTATGTAGCACTGGGATTACCTTGGCACTGTTCATATTGGGGATCTGAGATAATGTATGAAAATTTCAAAATTGAATCTATCTTTTACCAATCGAGAGTAAGGCAGTTGAGTCAATGGTAAGTGATTATTAAACTTTCATGTTAAAATGGCATAGAAAACATTGTGGAATTAAGAAATAAGTCCCTAATTATGATAGATTCGTTTGACAGATTTTTTTCCCCTTACTTTATAAAAGGGAATTCAAGATCAAGACTGAGGTGATTTGATGTGAGACTATGTTTTTGCAATTTTTCTATGTGCACTACAACTGGTCTCATTCTGTCCATGTGAAATTATGGTCCTGCAATTGAATTTGGTACTTTAAATGGATTTCAATAGGTTTCTCCTTCTACATGCACTGCTGTCCAAGTGCCCAACTTTGATACGTTTCACTTTCAAGAACTGGTGATGAAATTTTTTTGGGCTGGATCACGAAACTGGCAATCATCCCTTCTACTATACTGTTGGATCCTTTGAGCAGGATATTCAGGTGGATTTTCATATATTATAGCATAGCAATTGATATTTGCTTCCAGTATATGTCATGATGTTCATTGTTTATGCATGTTAATTGATTAATCTTTTAATGTGCAGTCTGAACTTTTTCTCATAATTTGTCTATTCCCTGCTAAGCTCAGACAAATTATTGTATCTCCAGATTCAGTGTTCACTTTAATTTGCAAGGTTCCTCATGTGATAAAAAGACAATCATCCTCTAAATGAACTAAAAGTTTGCTTACACTGGTGACTAAACCATGACTATGACAGAACACAATTCCTGGCTCTTTTGGATAATGCGTAACTATGCATGTGAATGTGAATTGTACATCTTTATTTATTTTTCATACCTGGCTTCTTGATAGAAATATGCAATCTATCATCAGATTATAGATATTATATCCTTTTGATGGCAACTGTTACTGATCTGCGGCTCAATGTTCTGAGCTATCCCTTCTCTCCTTTGCCATTCTTGTCATTCGCATTGCTCAAAATGTGTCCTTTATCATAGATGCATTTTCTATTCACTTTTCGTGTAACCTACTAACATCAATTATTGAGCTGCATATGCATCGAAACCTAATCAATTCAGGGAGGCTGATATAAGCAACTATAAAAGAATGAAGTGAAATGCATTGATTTGGAAGAGAAATATGATTCTAGGGTTCTAGGAGACTCAAGAAGTCTCAACTATATGGTGTCTAATTAAAAGTTTAGATAGCTGATAATGAACCAATTACCTGAGTGCAAGAACAGTAGAACAATGCTTAGAACCTGATTTCAAAATGCAAGCAAAAGGAACCTTGCACGACTCTCTTCTTCAATGAAGATTTTTTTTTTAATTAATCATATATATATAAAATTGATAGTTAATTAACCCAGATGACACCCAAGAGCTTGGATCTCTCTCATGCATCATTGGAAATGTAAGGCTGGGAGCCATGTCGGAGTTCAGATATTAGCTTCTTCATTATTTCATATTCTATGGTGGGAATGATACCTAGTGCAGTCAATGTTGAGGGGTTGCTCAATTGGTCAGAGCTTGGATTTGCTCTCCAATGGTCACCAGTTCGAGTCCCCTCAGGACCACTTAAGTGAGTACCCGGCCGTAAATTTTAGGGCCCGTGGGATTAGTCAAGGTGCGCGCAAACTGGTCCGGACATCCACGGTTATAAAAAAAAATGATACCTAGTGCAGTCACCGTCAAAGTTATACATCAAATCTCTTAAAGCTTGAATTTATCAGAAATTAGAGAAAACTAAAACAGTTCTAGCGTCTGAAATTATCAGTTTTTCTTAGTCCTCCGTTGGTAACTCTAAATTTAGCAGATAATAATCTTGTGAAGCATGAAAGTACTTTTCACCTAATATTCATGTTTTCTGAATTTGTTAAAGATGCATCATAGTGATTGTATCATAGAATCTTGTATTTTTTTTTTTCTTGTTTGATTTCTGATTTTATATGAGCTAAGATGTTCAATTAAGCACTTTGGGAAAAGCTATTGTAGGCTTTTATTCCAGCTGGTTTGATGATCAGTGCTATTTTATTTGAGAACTTGATCAATATCTTTCAGATAACAAATACCATCCAAAAGAAATTTATGGTTTCTTCATCCCAGTCTCCTGTATCAATCTTGTCCTTATCAAACAATTACCCTGCTCCTACCTGACACATTTATTGACAAGATTTTGACTATCACAATACATTTTCTTTCAAGCATGTGCTAATAATACAAAAAAGTAATGTGATTTCTAGATCTGTCACCGTTTTTTTTCCCTATAACTTGTACCCAGACTTGATTTCATCATCAGATTAAAGGTTTATTGTTGTTTAGTCCTACCTGATCTGCGCCTTAGTAATTGTTTTTTTGCAGATTCCTTTTTGATTGGAACAGCATACCTGTTGCATATTAAGACTTGTAGGTACCTGATTTATGGTTTACTTCGAGATTATTTCCGCGGGAGTAACATCTTTCACATAATGATTGCTTTGTTTGGTTATCTATCACACCAGGTAATCATAACAAAGTCTCAGAAACATCATCACAGCTTCGTGCACAAGATTTTTGATATTATTCCTTGAAATCTTGCAACATACTATTCATTATATTCTATGTGCAATGAGAAGGATGTGGAATGGCTTTATGCTTCACTAATTTCCCTGTTTGTGCACCTTTCCATCCAAATGAAGCTGTATCTGATCCTTTTTTACAAGTGGAGAATGAAACTGGGACAATAAATAATGATGTGGCCCCAATGGCCACTCAGTGTAAATCAGCAAGCATTTGGCCTGTAATTATTGTAGATATTGTTAAATCTACAATGGGTTTGACATATAGTACAGCTTACTAGGGGTGCTATGAAGACAAAGGCTTTTCCAGTTTTAAAAGCAATTACACAAATTCAAGGAGTAATCTTCTCTCTTTGTACTTACAGTTTATATATATGATGTGCAACGGTTCTTCAGTAATACTTCATTTGATGTGCATTTTTCCGATTCTGGTGAAATTAAGACGATACTTCTAGCTTACATATTTTGACGTCCTTGTACATTTGAATATAATCTCTACAGTTGGTATGAAGGATTAGTTACCAGGAAAACTTTGATATTCAAAGAAGATACAACAATCTGATCTTGCAACATTAATAGTTATTTTTGGCTATTTTAGAGAGAGAGACATGAGGAAAATGGGTCCATACCCATATCTAATCCCCAAAAATCAACTACCAGGCCTGGTGGTTTGTCCCCATCCCCAAGCTCGACTCCTTCACAAGGAGAACATGTCTATCTTGAACACTTACTAAAAATTATACATGTATCTTGGCAAGATACTATTTTCAGGCTCGGACTCCAAGACCTCAATGTGAGGTAATTAATCTTCATAGTTAACACATTCAGGTTAGGAGATTGGCTTCCAAATCGTTATTGCTACCTTCAATTTCCTGAGTAAGTTCCTTTGCTCTGCTGGCTTCTTGTTTCCAATCAGTGCAAACCAGAGTGCAGACCATCATGCATGTACATGAAATTTGTGCCGCAGCAAGCCCAAACCACAGCCCCTTAAAGCCCATGTTGAACTTGAAGGCCAATATAACTGCAACAGGCAAACCAATTAGATAGGAGACAAACTTTATCTGATAACCCATCTTAGGCCGGGCAGAGCCTACTAAAATTCCACATGCAGCTGTTTGAGGGAAATTCCATAGTTCACAAAAACCTATTATGGGAAGAGCAATTGATGTCAAACCAAGTATTTCTGGCTCACGTGTAAACAGTCTACCCCAAACATCTCTTACTGCAATGGTGAAAAGGATGGCCAAAGATCCCCAAAGAACAGCCAGAGTGAGTCCAATGATAGTTGTCTGTTGAGCCTCTCCTGGTTTATCGGCCCCTAGTTCATGGCCTACCAGTATTGACAATCCTGCACTAAGGGAAGAGGGAAATACATAAAGTAAGCTTGTGGTTTGTAGTAGAATGCCCATTGCAGCCACACTTGTCTGTGGGTTGCTTAATAAACTGCAAAGTAGTGGCAGTATCTCATAACACCACCACTCTAGGCACACAGATAATACGCTTTGGCCTGCTAGGGCCAGAAGTGGATGCCATCCTTTGGAAAATGTATTACACGTGGCCCCATCCCATGGTTTTAGTGAGATTTCTTATAGTAAAAGGTAAATTAGCAGACCAAGGTTTACATTTAAAGTGTTCCAACCTGAGGCTAGGGCAACTCCTTTGAGCAATCAAGTCTGGAATTGAGTATTTGATATAGGTCCAGGCCACCAAAGTTGTACTCTCATCTTGACCTAACCATAAGAGGATGGGTTTCAAGTTTAACCACAAGATGCATATTGGAAAGGTTGCTACTAAGAGCAGAAAGAGAGTTTTTTTGAAGGTTTGACTGAGAATTGCCCATCTCTTTGCTCCATATGCCTGATAACATATTGGTTCCATTGCCATGACCAATCCTTTAAGAACAGAGTAACCTGTTATGTTGGCAAAGCCAATTGACAATGAACCCCCTGACAATGCCACATCCCCAAGATGCCCCAAGAAGAGCATAGAAATGAAGGACTTTGAATACATGAGTAAGCTTGCTACAATGATGGGGCATGCTATGTGGCCCTGCGACATCAACTTCTCGAAGACCTGCATCGGATCAGTATATTGCATTAGACAAAGGAATTGCAGATCAACCATGGAAATGAAGATTATGGCTTGTCTCAATCTGTTTAATACCATTACCATCAATTTGAGGAACATGATAGACTTGATAGTCATGGAAAGAGTATTTGATTTGTGTCAAATGGCTTTAACCATGAGAATGAGTAAACTTCCTCTTCTTCTGCATACCAGGACCTTTAGTCACAGGCATTCAACTCTCTATATAATAGTAGAAAATACACTTAACCTAGACTAGTACCCAGTGTGCGTGTAATTCGTTAACTGAAAAGAATTTGTTTCGTATAAAGAAAAAGGTAAGGATTACCCCAAGCCTGTGCATGTGGGAAACGCGTAATAGTAATTATTGCATATTTTGGGGTTTATCTTCTTTACATGATAGATTAGGAAGAACTTTTAACGCACACACAGAAACATGGTGCAGCATCTTCTTTTGAGAAACTGATTCCTGTTCACATTGTTGCTTCTGTGAAATTAATTCTCTTTGATTTCTTTGTAATAATGCTGATTGTGTAATAACCTATTTTTCATACTCGAAATGCATTAGATATCATAATAATTTGGAAGAAAATTTGGATTTGAGAGGATAATGTGGGGTGGAAATAGATGAAGTATAAAGAAAAATTGTTGCTTTTCTTGCCATAGGAGTCATCAAACATTATATGCATATAGTGTTATCTTCTTTGGAGGGATAATGAAAAGTGGCATGTGAAAACTTGAAAACTACTCCTACTTTATCACATAGAAAACTTAGGCTGATTATTGAACATAGTAAGCTAGAAACTCATTAAAGAAATGCTTGAGAACAAATTTTATAGTACCATTAAAAGATGATAATGATAGTTATGATCTTATTTATATGTCTAGATATGCTAATTAACAAGATGAATTGAAACATACTCAGTGACGCACATGTGTGGTCTGTTGATGCATCTCCGTTAGATTTGTATTTGCTATGGAAACTATTTAATCTTGTTAGGATGAACCTGTGCTTTACAATTTTTGCTCGAGTACAGTGGCCATAGTTTTAAAAAGTTGTGGGAGGCTTACTCCTTAATGTGACCCTCATGCGAGGCTCTCTATTAATGCCTCGAACATATTGCATGTCATTCTCGAAGCTTATTTCTCAATTTACCGAGGCCGTCACAAGCCAGGTGAAGTGTGCACTTTTTTATCTTACCTTCATGGACATTTTATAACCGGCTTTAGCTTTTTGGCTATTTTTCATAGCCCATAATGTTTTATATTTTTTTTCTTTATTCTGCATTTACACAGAAGGGGAAGGGAGCAATGCTAGTGGAGGATGAAATAAAGAATGGAAAGAAATTGAAAATATGGGAGACCGATCTTTAGGTTGTTTTTAATTCTAGTAGTAAAATCCAATTGTGTCACCTGATTACAAATTGATTTACTCTATTCACTACTCTATTATCTATTTTATATTTCTTTTTCAAATTGTTTATGTAATTTTGTAGAAATCCCGATTATGGAAATATTTTATATGATTGTATAATTGATTTTTTTTTTACCTTAACTATATTAGGTAAATTTTGTATTTCCCTAGTTAGAAGCGTGCCTTCTTTATTCCCTGTTTGTAATATATATTGAGGCCCTTAGTAATGTAAAAAGTGAGAATAAAAGAATTCAATTCTTATTTTCACATTCTCGTTTCTATATGGTATCAGAGCCCGGTCTTTCCTGACCGAGCCATCAACCATCAATGGCAGAACAAGCTGAAAACAACCAGTCTATCATGTCTGAGTCCCAAAGCAGTGCAGTAGAATCTCTCTCCACCATGGGCTCCGGCGGACTGGACAATTCGTCTTTCCAACTCACCGTGGAAAGATTAAACGGGAAGAATTACCGTGAATGGGCTCAGTCAGTCAAGCTCATTGTCAATGGAAAAGGTAAATTGGGATATCTTATCGGGAAAAGAAGCAGTCTGCCTCAACCGATGCCGCTCTTCTGCAGAGATGGAGGTCGGAAAATTCATTGGTGACTGCGTGGCTGATTAATTCCATGAAACCCGCAATTGGGAAACCCTATCTCTTTATACCAACGACCAAAGATGTGTGGGAAGCCGTCCGTGACATGTACTCCGATACAGAGGATTCATCCCAAATTTTTGAAATCAAAACCAAGCTTTGGCAAACAAAACAGAGAGAGAGAGAGGGATGTGACGGAATATTATCTAAAGATGAGATCCTTGAGGCAAGAACTCATCAGAACACAGAAGAAGAATGGGATTGTTCGGCTGACAGTGTGCGGTACAAGAACAAACTAGAGAACGAGAGGGTCTATGAGTTTTTGGCTGGCTTGAATCGCGATTTAGATGACGTGAAGGGACGAGTTCTCCGCTACCATCGTCGCGGGAGGCCTTCGCGGAGGTGCGCTGGAGGTACATCGACGGAAAATTATGATGAATGGAAACCGGGACTTGCTGGATAAAGAAGGCAGTGGTTGGCCCTAATTTCAAAGGATGTTGGGGCGCTAATGGACCTGGAACAAAACAAAAGGGTCGTCCTTGGTGTGATCACTGTCGTAAACCATGACATAAAGAGGATACGTGATGGGATCTACATGGAAAACCAGTGGATTGGAAACCAAGACAAAATAATAGGACTCGTGGATACCAAGCAGATGCTATCGAGGAAAATAATTCTAAGTGGTGCATTTAATCCCGAGCAGATGGAGCAACTATATAAAATGTTTTCATCCTTTCAAACTTCTAACTTATCATGTTCACTTGCCCACAAAGGTAATTTTCTACGAGCACTCACAATCGCTCAATCTAAGGCTCCTTGAATTATTGACTCTGGTGAGTCCGATCACATGACAGACTCTTTTCACCTTTTTTCCACATACTCCACTTGTGGTGGCAATATAAAAGTTAAAATTGCAGACGGTTCCCTCTCACCTGTAGCCGAAAAAGGGAGTATTCGAATCTCTAATTCCATAACTCTAGAATCAGTTCTTCATGTTCCAAATCTATCTTGCAACTTATTATCAATCAGTCAATTAACGAAATATTCCAATTGTACAGCTAAATTTTTCCCTTCTCACTGATCTTTCAGGACCTATCATGCTACATTACTGTTTATCTTAGATGGGTTATATATGGGTTTTGGTTGTATTTGTGGGAGAAATGTGGATCTCAAGAATAGAGAAGTGGACACAAAGTTAAAAGACTATAACTGACATTTCCTTGGGTTTTCACTTATATTTTCTATTGGAACTTGTACAAAATCAGTGGAAAAGAGTTTATATAGAGAGCATATTGAATTTCCATATAAAATGTCTTTAAATTTCTACGCTCGTCACATTATTTGTCAGTGAAGGCGAAGGCTCGGGCAGGTATTGATCGAAAAACATTAAAAGGGATTACAGATTCTTTAATCAAATCCTTTCAAACCTTAAAATTCATATTCCATGTTGAATCTGAGAAAATAACAAAATCACAAATATACCTAAATCCATGGATGTCTGATTGTTAGCCTGAACGGATTAGGATCTTCCAAATGATTGGTGGCCTTTACCTTTTTGATTTTCTCTCTATTGATGGGGATGTAGAGAATTTTAAGAACACACCAACAAATGAGGACCATAACCATATGAAATAATAGTAGTAACCGAATAGTTACTATCTTTCAGTTGCTTCAAATTGACCCATCGTCAATATAAAGCAGCACTTCGATCTCTACACTATAATTTTATGAAATCTAATATCCATTAGTCA
>CAIGRB010061366.1:0-10673 GCA_903798255.1 Fraxinus quadrangulata
ATCACTTGTGATAATATAAGTGGGGTTCTCGCATTGAGAAGTATAATATGACATAATTTATATTTTGATCATAAATATTTTTTTCACAGCCAATATATAAGGGTTAACACCTTATATTGGAAAGTTGTAGTGTTGACTGATTCACTATTCGAGTTTGTGATTTGTCTTTGTCATAAAAATAGTTAAATGTGACGCTAATACACTTGGAGTGTATTGAACAGATCATGAGTCGAGTTTAATTACATTGTATGATTGTGCGGAAAATTAAATTTCACTTGATCGTTATGTATTTTATCTAAATTTATTGATATGATTATGTATATTTTTCGCAATTTTAATAGTTCTTTGATTTGTTAATGGGTGAGATCAATTTGATCGATCAAATATTTCGGTGAGTTGGGAATTTGAGAATGAGCAAAATAGAGAATATGAATTCATGTCGAGAACCGTCGCCCTGAAAAATGGGTAGAGTAACTGCTTAAATATTTTTTATTGAACGGTTAAAATCCGAGCTAGTGTCTATCGACAACTAAATTTCTACATTTTTGATTTGTTCATAGGATCGTTGAAGAAAATGATACTTATATTAGTGAGAATAATTAGAGAGATAAAACGATCATTTATACTCGTACCTAATTAACGAATCTCGGAGAGGATAAAATACATATACGACATGTCAGAGGAAAGTATTACAAATTTATTAACTTCTGTGATCTTATATATTTCGAGAGTTTAGTCTTTAACCTTTAGTGGAAAAAGCAGATACTAATAATTAGATTAGGTGGTCTATAATCGACTAAACATGATTTAATTATTGGAGTTTGGATAATATATGTCCGATCAGGTCCCTGTGGTAGATTTATAAAGTATTGTGACTTAATTACGGTAATTATAATAGTAGTTTTGAATTTAATTGTAATTACAGTAAAATTTTGTACTTAGGTGTAATTGCTATAAAAGTTGCAAATTTAATTATAATTGCAATTGAAGTTCTAAAACTTTACATGTAATTAAATGTAAACTAATTGGTTGTGAATTTTAATTGAAACTCATATTTGGATTTTAATTAAGATTCCTATTTGAAATTGGAATTATTATTCTCCATGAACTTGAATATTTTTATTTTTGTAAATAGAGATTAGATGGACATAGAAATTCTAGAACAATCATAATACATAATTTCATAGTGTTCAAATTGAAGAAAGAAAAAAAGTAAGAAAAATTATTTTTCTTATTGTTTAGTCCAAGAAATTAGTTTTTTTATTTAATTAAAAGAATGTGTCCACACACCGATATATAATCTTTATTTTGGAGAATATCATAGAAGATTTGGAGGTTTGGAGTATCAAATTCTTAGAATTAATCGTAGAATTTAGGTAAAATTTTGAATCTTTTATTCTTGATATAGAGTGTGTTTGATACATATTAAAATGAGAGAATGTATTATTTTGAAGTGATATGATGGGGAATATGTGGTTAAAAAAGAAGGAAAAGTTATTGATATGATGAAAAATATTATTTTATAGAAGAATATGTGGTTAAAAATAAGTAGAAAATGAGAATGAAAAAAATAATATGGCCCAAACAGGGGCATAATGTGAAATGGCTACATAATTGGCTTGATGAAACCAAAGATGCCGTATCAGCTAGTGAAGTATTAAGGCTCATGGTGAAAAGGAAACGTTAATGGAGAATATTGTTAATAAGAGGAGAGTTATCTATTGAGAATTTACTTAACATGCACAACGGAAAATAAATGATTTTTCAATTCCTACCAATGATTTGCTTTGTATATATAGAGAAACTGTGATAGAAATTATACTTTTGATGAATTTTGCAAATTCTTTTGTAGATTCTTGAACACGAACTGCAATCCACAACTATCCAATTATCCACCCTTCAATGAAAATCCACATAGGGAACAAGAATGAGAGAAAATTGAGATTTCTCTTTTTTGTGCTAGCAAGATAATAAATTATGTTATGTACTCTTTTTCTGAAACCCTAATGGCTTATGAATATAAGTTTAAGTGAGTTTGGTCCATCTCTTAAATTTAACTCAATCCAATATTAAATTAATTAAATTCGGTCCATGAATTAATTGATTCAGGCCCATTAACAAGCAACTCAATTAATTAATTGTCTAATACTTCTTAATTAATTAATTGATGAATCTCATTATTCTGGTTCTTCTTTTATGTGTAACTCATCAGGTTTTCGATTATGATATCTAACGAAGTGAATTATTAGTTTGATATAATCAAAATTGATAAATTAAAATATCTCTTTTAATCTATCACCAATTCACATATGTCGTCCCAAATTGACATCTAAATGTATTAGGGCAATATATGTGACGAAAAATGTTATATGGTATGACAAAATCAAATTAGTTCATTTACCGTGAAACTATAATTCTTTCATCAATATGATCTAATCAATTACGAGATATGGATGTGTGTCAATCTAAATTATCGATTATATCTTTCATCCCTCTATTAAGTCAATATAAGTCGAAAACTCATTTTCGACTTATGAGTACACCTTGGCGAATGATTTGGTTATTAACTTAACTGAATGAAATGTAGATCATAATCTCGTACTATATAAGAGTGACGAATCATCTATTGATCATTCACAACATTCATATAATTCTTGAAATACTCAAACGATATCGTATTAGCGACCCTTGACAGAGCAACATCCAACATTACCAAAGTATGACTTTTCTCATATAAGGCATCATGATGATCTCAAATTAAAGAACCAATTTCAATTCTGAACATTAGAAATTAACTACTGACACTCAAATAGTTATCCATGTGGAATCTTCCGAACGGGTTTCTAATGTTTTGTTCTATAACAAAATATCAACGTGTTCATATAAGTGTCATCACACTTTACTTTGTGAGATCAGCTACTTACTTCACAAGTAAGAAATAACACATGCAATGGACTATCCATAATAGCGATAATCGTATCTCGTTATTACTTATGACCACAGATGATTTAAGATTCAGTTATATGTAATTTGTATTTCATAATTACAACTTTTTGTGATTAACAAATTACAAATACTTGAATCTACGAATTTTATTATTTAATTTATTAGAATATTAATTTAATTAAATAATAGATCTTGCCATATATATGCATCAATTATATATTAAAAGTATTTATGTCCAAAATTGATTGAACTTAGAACATAACACTTACAAATTTCCACCTGCATTAGATCCAATTACTTTTATATCATAAAGGTTTACATGACGATTATGTTTATGTTGAGACAACTCTTTATCAGTGGATCTGTAATTTAATAACTTGTGGGAATTCGTCATTTCCTTGTATTATCTCTCTGATAAGATAATACTACATTAACACATGTTTGGATCATTAATGAGACCTTAATTCTTTCGCTTGCACGATAACTCCATTGTTAGCATAATACAGAAGCATGTGATCAATAATGATAAAAACTACTCAAAGTTCATTGATAAACTTCCTGAACGGACCACAAATTTTGATGTTATCTAAAGCAATAATGTATTCTCCATATAAAATCTTCTCAAGATTTTATCAATATAGATTGTGATGAGTTAAACGATCTTCTAAATCTATCTCTATAGATCAACTTACTTATCCCATATCTATCGCGAAAAAATTATTTAACAACCATAATTTCGACAATTGAAATATAAAGATGTCGTTTCTTATTAATAATATGTTTTATACATATAATATAGGAATGCGACAATGTTTCCACTATCTTTTTGTAAAAACACAGTTCGTCTTCATTTTTTATAAAATCAAACATTTTGACTTTCACATCAAATAGAAGATTTCAGATCCAAGAGGCTTGTTTCAATCCATATATGGATTGATCATGCTTGCATACCTTGTTGGCTTCTTTGAATTCAAAACTTTCGGGTTATGTCATGTACACTTCCTCTTGTAAGTTCCTGTTAAAGAATGAAGTTTTGATATCCATTTGACATAACTCATAATTATGGTTCATCATCATCGATTAGTAATGACTGATCAATAATCATGGATTCGTACCTTCTAGGAGGTCAAATGATCCTACAAGATATATACGGAGTCGATGTATTCTCAGAAGTCTCTATTTCTTGTTCAAGAGTATGTCCCTCAACAAGTGTAAGATTCGACTCAGGTTCATTTACTTGGTTGATTATATTTGTAGACTCTTAAACTCCTTCAAGTTCTACTTTACTCCCACTGTCCTCTCCTAGATTAAACTCTTTCTCTAGAAAGACGGTATGTCTTAAGATGAACACCTTCTTCTCAACGGAATTATAGAATTGATATCTACTTCTCTCTTTTTGATATCCCACAAATATACATTTATTGGATTTAGTCTCAAACTTATTCAATTCAGTGCGCTTCACATAAGCGTCACAACCCCAAACTTTCATAAAAGATAAGTTGGACATTCTGCCTTTCTATAACTCGTATGTAGTTTTGTCAAGCGGTTTAGATATGACAGGATTTAGTGTATAGCACATGGCAATAAGTGCATGACCTCAAAACAAATTTGGAAGGTTTGCATAGCTTGTTATTGATTGCTCTATATCTAATAGTATATGATTTATCCTTTCAGAGACACTATTATGATGCAGTGTATGTTGAGGAATTCATTGTGAGAGAATCACATTCACTTTTAGANATCTGTAATTTAATAACTTGTGGGAATTCGTCATTTCCTTGTATTATCTCTCTGATAAGATAATACTACATTAACACATGTTTGGATCATTAATGAGACCTTAATTCTTTCGCTTGCACGATAACTCCATTGTTAGCATAATACAGAAGCATGTGATCAATAATGATAAAAACTACTCAAAGTTCATTGATAAACTTCCTGAACGGACCACAAATTTTGATGTTATCTAAAGCAATAATGTATTCTCCATATAAAATCTTCTCAAGATTTTATCAATATAGATTGTGATGAGTTAAACGATCTTCTAAATCTATCTCTATAGATCAACTTACTTATCCCATATCTATCGCGAAAAAATTATTTAACAACCATAATTTCGACAATTGAAATATAAAGATGTCGTTTCTTATTAATAATATGTTTTATACATATAATATAGGAATGCGACAATGTTTCCACTATCTTTTTGTAAAAACACAGTTCGTCTTCATTTTTTATAAAATCAAACATTTTGACTTTCACATCAAATAGAAGATTTCAGATCCAAGAGGCTTGTTTCAATCCATATATGGATTGATCATGCTTGCATACCTTGTTGGCTTCTTTGAATTCAAAACTTTCGGGTTATGTCATGTACACTTCCTCTTGTAAGTTCCTGTTAAAGAATGAAGTTTTGATATCCATTTGACATAACTCATAATTATGGTTCATCATCATCGATTAGTAATGACTGATCAATAATCATGGATTCGTACCTTCTAGGAGGTCAAATGATCCTACAAGATATATACGGAGTCGATGTATTCTCAGAAGTCTCTATTTCTTGTTCAAGAGTATGTCCCTCAACAAGTGTAAGATTCGACTCAGGTTCATTTACTTGGTTGATTATATTTGTAGACTCTTAAACTCCTTCAAGTTCTACTTTACTCCCACTGTCCTCTCCTAGATTAAACTCTTTCTCTAGAAAGACGGTATGTCTTAAGATGAACACCTTCTTCTCAACGGAATTATAGAATTGATATCTACTTCTCTCTTTTTGATATCCCACAAATATACATTTATTGGATTTAGTCTCAAACTTATTCGATTCAGTGCGCTTCACATAAGCGTCACAACCCCAAACTTTCATAAAAGATAAGTTGGACATTCTGCCTTTCTATAACTCGTATGTAGTTTTGTCAAGCGGTTTAGATATGACAGGATTTAGTGTATAGCACATGGCAATAAGTGCATGACCTCAAAACAAATTTGGAAGGTTTGCATAGCTTGTTATTGATTGCTCTATATCTAATAGTATATGATTTATCCTTTCAGAGACACTATTATGATGCAGTGTATGTTGAGGAATTCATTGTGAGAGAATCACATTCACTTTTAGATGATCTAAAATTCTACATTTATAATATTCTCTATATCGATCAAATTTTAGTGTAAGAATACATTTACATATTTGCTTCTCTATTTCTAATTTGAATTCCTTGAACATTTCAAGAATTTCATGCTAGAATTTCATCAAATATATATGACCATTTCTGAAATAATCATTAGTAAATGTGATGAGATAAGATAGATTTTATGTAGCATTAATTGATATGAGTCCGCATACATTACTATGTATTAGAACCAGTAATTATGCAGATCTATTATATTTTACGGACATGTTTCGCATTTATCAAATGATTCAAAATCATTTGACTCAAATATACATCTCCATATAATTTCGAAATTGCACTCTCATTTATGTGATCAAATTTGCAATGTCAGATATATGTGTTATTCAAATTATCTTATGCATTTGAATTTCTATACTCATTATAGAATAATCAATATTTAGAATATAAATGTTATTTTATAATTTACCATAACAATTAAGATCTTATCAAAATAAAAAGGTCATTTTATAATTTACCATAACAACTAAGCCTAAATGCAATGGTAGGAAGTATGCTCATACCGGCAATGTAGCAACTTTTGCTCATTTTCAATGTGCAGGTCAACTTCTTCTTTCTGCGGTGATCTACTTCTATTTAGTTTCTGCATATTTATACAAATATGATATCCATATCTGATATCTAACACTTAATAAGTTAATGAAGTAGATATAAGCCTTACAATTTCTTTTCCAATGACATATCATTCCAAAATGATAATAAGGGTCAATAGATTTGGTATTGTCCTTATTCGCTTTGACTGTCTTAGCTATCTTGATTGCTTTCTTAAAGCATCCTTTAGACTTTTCTTGACAATAATGATATATCGAGGTGGCAGCTTGCAACTCGTGTAGTATAGGCCTTCCCAATATGACATTATAATTTGAAGGAAGATCTACGAAAATGAAGTCAGCTGAGATCCTTCTCTGGCAAGGGAGTTCACCTAATTCCAAGCTCAATACAATTTGTCCTCGGGCATCGATAAGGTCTCTAGATAATCCTTGTAACCTTCTGGGATATGGTTGGAAGTAGCGCTCATGCATCCCCATTTGTTCCAAAGTTTGGGAATACAGCACATTGACCGAACTCCCATTGTCTACCAAGGTCCGATGAAATTGTATTCCTGCGACGGTCATGGCTATGACCAGTGCATCACTATGATCCTGTAGGTCTCTGTGTGCATCTTCTTCTGAAAATCCAAACAATTCTAAGTATGGTACTATGTTGACCTCCGATTCTTGGTATTTCACATTATGGTTTTGCCAGATTTGAGCATTGCGTACCAACTCGTGCCTTGCTCTTCGTGACCCCTCGAGGCATTGATTGCCACTTATCAAAGTTCAGATCTCAGCTCGGTATTGTAGATCCCGAGTTTGAGGCCCGGGACGAACTTGCTGGGTCATTCCTTATCGATTGGGTTGTTGGATTTCAGTTGGAATTGTTTTTCTGGGTTTAGCCACAAACTCTTGTAAGTGACCTCGTTGGATGAGTGATTCTACCTCTTCTTTCAAGTTTCTGCAATTATCAGTGTTATGTCCCGTCGTTCTGTGGTAACGATACAGTGTTATGTCCCGTCGTTCTGTGGTAACGATAGTATTTTCCTTGACTTTTTCTAGCCAACTCCTTTCTTTGAGGCGGAGGTCGGCAAAATGTTTCTTTCTTCTTAGCCTATAGGAAAACTTCCTCCAGAGTAGCGTTCAATGGATGGTATTTACGAAATTTGTCGGGATACGATTTTGAGCGGCCTTGATCCCTTCTATCTTTTCTTTTCTCCCGACCAGGATCTTTATCTATTCGTTTTCCTTTTGCTCGCTGTGGGGACTGTGGATTTTGCTTAAGATCCTCTTAGTCGGATGTGGCTGCCTCTGCGCTAATGTACTTCTCAGTTCGGCCCAAAAATTCATGGTACATTCTAGGTCCGTCCTCATGGATAGACCACCAGAATCTTGTCCTTGGTCTTAAACCTGAAAGGATTACCATGAGTACAGCATCGTCAGAAATTTTTTCTACTTCCATGGATTGTTTGTTGAACCTGCCTAAGTAACTTTTGAGTAATTCAGTCTTTCCTTGTTTAATACTTACCAACCGCTCTTTTGGTGTGGTTCTTGATTTCGAACCCATAAATTGGGCGAGAAACGCTGTAGCAAGGTCATTCCAATTTTTTATGGATCTTTGGTATAACCTTCTGAACCACCTTTGGGCTTTGTCTCCCAAAGTTAGAGGAAAAGCGCGGCACATTATGGCATCTCCAGCTCCTTGCATTCCATCAAATAAGTGTATTTATCCAGATGACTTATGGGATCTCCTTCCCCTTTGTAGCCAGTTAGTTGTGGCATTTTTAATTTTCCAGGCAAGGGTTCTGTCGTATGTTCTCGGTGAAGGGAGAGTGGCGTTTTGTGATGTATTCTTCTGTGCTTCCCTTGTTTCTAGCTTTCCAATCAGCTACGCATTTTCTTAGGATACTTATCTCAGGCTCTGGCCGTTCAACATGGCGATTAGTACGGTGCTCGTCGTGTCTAGTTGTGGGTGTCAAAGAGTGTTGAGAACCCAATCTATTAAATACACTATTTGTTTTCCTGAGATGAACTCCTGACTTCTTCAGTTCAACTTTTTGAGGATTCTTCGCCCGAGAACTGGAGAGTCCTTCTGGTGGGAAGTCGTCTAGTTCTTTCTCGATGAGGAGATTCCACTTTGGTATCCTGTGGTGGATTATGAGTTTGGTTATGCTCCAATTTACTCACAACATTTGTCAATCTTTCAATGGCCTTCCTCATTGCTACCATTTGAGGGTCGGTAGTTTCGTTCTGACCTCATCTCACTCTAGTATTTTGCGGATTGTTCATTTGTTAAGGACGAGTATAAGAGTCATTTTCAGAAGCTAAACGATCATCCATGATATTGTTGTTCAGTGGGTTTTATGGAGTGATAGGGCTATTATCATCAAGTTGGGCCCTCTTTCTAGCGCCAAACTGCCGACGTTAAAAAATGAATGAACAAATTTCAAGCCAACTTAGAGAATAAATATGGATCGATTCATGTATAATCAAAGGATTACAAGATGTAATATGATATCTCCCTTCCTTTTTTTTAGGAGATGTTTGAAATATGAGAAATACGGTAGAATGTTTCTGGTCTCGTATCCCTTTTACAGGAAGAAATATACATGTACCATGTACTTCATGTCTCGCCAAACTGTAATCCTGAGCTGAAAGAGTACAATTGTTGGTGTAATTAGATTGGCTATCGAGCTCAGCTTGTCAGGTCATAATGAGTTAAACCTACAGGTGATCCCTAGTAATTAATGAATTACTTAGAAGAAGAAGCTAAAGTTAGTGATTTGTGGATTAAGTGGGCGCTGATGTAAGACCTTTCCATGTATATTTCACTAAATATATTTTGTCACAATATTCAATCATCATGTTTCCTTTAACCTCGATAAACTACACAAACTTCTTACATAAGCCAAATTCTAACTGAGCTGACATTTACCTCTCCGAACTCTCGTTAGCACATACTTGTCATGTGCAATAACTCAGATTTACTCGACCTCTGAGGTCAGGTGTTAACTGTAGTATTTCAAGATTTTATTTAATATGGAATTCTTTATTTAAATTATTGGTTTAACATTATTGGTTTATCGATCAAATTTCAAAATTTGAATAAAAATGAATTTTCGCTTAAATTAAATAAAGAAAATTTTTGGTAATACTTCAAATTTATTTTCTTATTAAAAATAAAATAAAAAAAGACATAGATTTTGGGGGCGTTAGAGAGGCAATTCAAAATATGGCGGTTGGCCTCATTTTTAGGATGTAATTATGTATACAATGAAGGACATGTTGTTTTGACTGAGGATTCTCAAATCGTGAATAAGGAGCCGAGCCCCTTACACAAAGTGGTATTCTTCGTAGTAGAATGTAAGAAATGCCCCTTCTCGTCTTTCTAAAGTGTTATGGAAGAGATTTTGTATTTACTGAAAAGCTAATGTTGTATGGATTCATTCTAGGATTCTAAATCACACAGTGCCTTACCTTGGAATTGGTATAGCCAATTAGATTATTAGCATGATTTTGGGGTTTTTCTTATTAAAATTTGTGTGAATTTAGTACAGAATAGAGTAAAGAAAAATGGACCTCAGATCTCTTGAACTTGTCGTCTTTTGATGGTCTATTAAATATATTTTAGACATTTCAACACATGACGTATTCTTAACTAATAAGAAGAAAAAAACACATCAACAACACATTTTCTGACACCTCAAAATATACTCGAATATTGTGAAAATGAGATATGTCTGTATGTTAAAGATGTATTGAGAGTTGTTAAATCCGGGACAACAAATCTCAATTTTCCGAGGTGACTGATGCTACATTTCTAAAAAGGATTATGCTACACAAACATAATCTTTTACATCAGGGTGTCCATAATGAACACCCGACAGCCCCCTATTGGAGGGTTGTCAGGTGATAGACACCCCTATGTAAAGGATTATGTTTGTGTAGCATAATCCTTCAAAGTTTCAAACACACATCACCATGTATAAGGTACATGCTCATA
>CAIGRB010061366.1:11099-27519 GCA_903798255.1 Fraxinus quadrangulata
TTTTTTTTTTTTTTTTTTTGGCCATAGCTTCATTTTCAAATACGCATTTATATAATAAAATATTTTATACGTAAATTTAAATTTTTTTTCTACTTTTTAATCATGCATCCTTCTCAAAATATCATTCAAAACTTTTTTTTTCCCCTCATAATGAGCACCAAACAAGCAAGGCATAGTAATTAATTCGGTTGATAAGGACCGGACATGTTGATACTTGGGTGTTTTCAAAGTCTTTGCAAGTTGCGACACCCCTCACACCGTCGAACCCCCAAATAATGACTGTTTTCTATTAGAAAAACGAAAGGTACCTCCTAAGTCTTTAACTTTAATTCAAAAGCTCAATGTTTCCTATTTCATCACACTTTTGTCCTTACTGAATCCCTTCTGTACCCCAATTACATACTCATCAGTCACTTCAAATCTAGGGTTCTACCTTCTCTTTTTCTTGACTTGCTTTCACAAGGTTCAAGCAGTGTAGAAGTCTGTGCAACTCTGGAATTTCTGCATTTTCAGAATAAGCTTTAATGTGGGTTCTGTCCAATTAATCAGGTTCAAGACTACCTCAATGGGTTTCGCTTTTTCGTTTTTCTGTTACTTTAAGGCCTAAAATTTTTCCATTTTTTTTTCAAGTTATGTACTTTTTCTGTAATTGATGAAAAAACCGTGTTAAACCTTAAAATATTCAATTTTTTTGTGGTTTAGTTTATCAATTTATTGTTCCTTAGGATTATTATTCTAATTTCTTTAGCGGGTCGATTTCGTACCTGCAGAGTCTAAACGCGTGAGAAGGCTGTGATTTTGCAGTGATACAGTTCATAAAAATTGGATCTTTAGTGTGGAATTTTACCAAGTAAATGAATGGATGGAAGGGAAGGGATGGCATTACACGGTTCAGCTTCATATTACCTCAATAGAGGAGGCATTGGTGGGTCTGGTGGTTCAGGGTCTGGTCCTAATGCTCCGGCCGGTGGCGGGTCGGGGCCACAGACTGGTGGTTTCCACACCCCTTCTGGTTTCAAGACTTCTTCAGTTCCCAACTTCTCACTGCAGCCCAATGCAGGGGTCAGTGGTGGTTCTGTGAGTGGCTCAACATTCCATGTTGAGAATCCATCATCCAGTTTTCCTTATGCAATAAGCACGGCTGCAGCCTCTAGTGTGACTCCGGGTACTGATTCAGGGAAGAAAAAGAGGGGTAGGCCCAGGAAATATGGTCCTGATGGGGCTAATATGTCTTTAGCATTGTCCCCTTTGTCTAGTTCCACGCCTTCGTCTGGGGAAAAGCGCAGAGGGAGACCTCCAGGGACTGGATGGAAACAGAAACTTGCCCCTCTTGGTAAATTTTCTATATTATTGTAGTCCTGACATTGATTTGTTCAGTGATGTATGTGGTAGATTAAGTTATATCGTTGTCTTGGTTATTAATCAAAAACAGTCTTTATATATGCTTTAAAGCGCGTTCTCTTTGCCTGCAAGGTAAGAACACCGTCGTCCAAAAAAATATATATGAGAAAAATGGATGTGTTTCTTTTAAAGAAGGCAATGTATTTTGTTGAATATATCTTCTAATAATTCTTCATTTTAAACGTGAAATTTTACTTTGTTGTCTCCAAAGTGCTGTGTGTTTGTGGGACATTGGGAATCTTTTTCTGGGAATTTTGGATTAATTGTTATTATTGTTTTATTTAGCTTCCAGGTTCCCAGTGTTTGTTTTTTTCAGTTACTAAACAGCCACTTGGGTGGTGGGTGGAGTTATTAACTTTTTTCTACCGAAGGAATAAATGAAATTTGAACTTAGGAGGGGATATAGAATCAGATCTCCCACCAACGAAAATACAAAGTAGTAAAAAACTAATCAGTGTAGTTCGCTAATACATAACTATTCAGTTTTTATGGTGTAAGAAAATGGTGTTCTTAATCTGGTAATTTTGTTGGCCAGGTGAATGGATGAACAGCTCAGCTGGACTAGCTTTTACACCTCATGTCTTGCACATTGGAAGTGAAGAGGTATGCTGCAATCCCTTTTTGGAGCATTAATAAAATAGCTGCTCAAGCCTCAGGACCTTTTATCTGATACCACCAAGGTTTTGGATAAGTCACATATCACACCTGAAAAAATATGATTAAGATACCTGCTGTGCACTTTGATCTGATATGAGAGTGGTATTATTAGAATGGTGAAAGTATTTTCAGAAGTGCACATTGAATATGCATTCAATATGCAATTTTCAAGTTTTCATGTATAGCACGTGCTATTATGAGTGCACCAAAGATTTTTGCCGTCAGTACACTTTGATCTGATATGAGGGTGGTATTATTAGAATGGTGAAAGTATTTTCAGAAGTGCACATTGAATATGCATTCAATATGCAATTTTCAAGTTTTCATGTATAGCACGTGCTATTATGAGTGCACCAAAGATTTTTGCCGTCACTGACATACTATGGTAAGAGAAGTAATTATGGCTTTCTTCTGCAGGATATTGCGGCCAAAGTATTGGCATTTGCACAACAGAGACCAAGAGCTTTATGCATCTTATCAGCTAATGGATCGGTTTCCTCAGTAACACTACGCCAACCTACAACTTCTGGCGGCACTATCACATACGAGGTTGAAGCACTCCTGGTCCTTATATTGTGCACATGCACTTAAATTCAGAAATTGATGGAAGCATTTTTACCCTTCAGTTTTAAAATTGGTTAGCATTTCAATGCTAGGATAGACACTGAACTTGTAGATTATTATTTGATGTGGTGTAGCCTGATAAGAGATGTCCATTAATTCATTTACCACTTTTTTTATATGTTGTGTGTGTAAACAGTGAACTCACATACATAAGGTAATTCATAATTGTTAAAGTATCTTCTGTGCAATGCCTAATTTACTGTGGTTTTAAGAAAATCAATGGAAATTTTGGAAGGATTTTGAAAATTATATTTTAACTGGGAAATAATTATAGTTCTGAAATTATAGCGTTAACTTGTGGCTTGAAGTCGTGCTCAATTTTCTCCGTTCTGGTAAGGGAGCATTGGGTGAGGGCAAGTATGGATATCATTAATCATTTAACATTACCTGATTTAGTATAGCTGCTTCAGCTGGGATTGTGAAACTGATAAAGAGATTAATCTGGTTGGAAAACATGTTTGGTTGAATTGATTATGTTGTCAATTTATGAATGGTTTAATTATATTATCTTCCAGTTCTTATTTTAGTTAATGTTAAATAAATCTTATTATCATTAGATGTCCATCTTACTATGGGATCTGAGTTTTTCATTAAGAAAATTAGTAAATGTAGAGAGTATCTTATCACTTGTTTGTTCATATTATTTCTTCATGGTCCAGTTACTGTATCATGAATGCAAGCTAGGCTGTGTTTTCAAAGAAAAATAATGATCATACAATCATTGTTATGTCCATCTCATTTGTCTCAGTGATGAAGAAAGAGGTAATGAATTAGAGTGCATTTCATTACTACCAAAGAATTTATGTTCATTGCAAATTACTGTCGTGGTACTTCTGACTTTGGCAAATATTTTGACACATGCTTATCAAGACACTGTAATGTAATTTTTGTTCTTTCTTTCTTTCTGAAAATGATCTATGTAGGAACTTTAATGTTGACACAACTGATATTTGAGTTATTTACATTGGGGAAAGTAATTATAGCCAAGGGAAATAAATGTACTTTGTGTTTCTTTTGATTGAAAATGCATCTCACGTTTGGCCTTCTTTAACTGTCCAACCATCTTGAATCCCTATTCTAGAACATTGTGGCAGTTAGATTTCCTCGTGCTTCATTGTACAGTCTTATTGTACATGAAGGTTCTCATTTATAAAGAACAAACAGAGCCTGCTCAGTGCACACGATTACTTGCATTAAAGTTGGGGATTTTAGAGTAAAAACAAAACTTTTTTTTAAGTTTCAATATTACAATGAAAAATTTCTTCTGAACGAGGCCATGGCTGTTGGGTTAAAGCTTATATTTCAGCCATCTTGGATGCTTTAGGGTTCCTACACAACTGCGTTGAGAACTCAATTGTACTCCTGTATGCCTTCTTTTCATCACATGCATATTTAAACTATATGCAGCCTTGAGGCACACTTGTTTTCTCTGATGTTTCTCCAGATTAAAGTTTTGCTTGCCATTCTATATTCAACACTAAGATTTTTGATTATATGTTATTTTTCTTAGTATGGAGTTATGCACATCAATGTTGAAACATTAACATGTTTATCAATGTTGATTTATGCACTTCGATGAGGCTAGGTGTCGAAATTTATCCAACAGTACTAGCAGTTCTGTTACCTGCTTTATTAAAGATTTTATCATGTAAGCTACGTGCTTATATGAATGCGCCGACTGGCTGAAAGAAAGGATATCCAAGCAAATGGATAAGAATTGTGGCATAATCTTGTTATGGCACGGTTATAAATTGGTTTTTATCACTGTATTTTCTTTGTGCTTGACGCTTGTGGGAAATGATTTATTAACTTGCAATAATCGTCAGACTCTGCAACTAGAATGAGTGATTACTAAAGTGAATTCTGTGTTTTTTGTTTTTTTAACCAATACCTTGCACTAAATCATATTTAAGATGGAACAGATGTAAAGGCCTTTTTAATTGAGACATCTTGCCTTAAGACTCAGTAAAGTGAACTTACACAAATTTGTCACTTTCTTTCAGGGCCGTTTTGAGATACTATGTTTGTCAGGTTCTTACTTGGTTTCTGAAAGTGGCGGTCGCAATCGGACAGGTGGTATTAGCATTTCAGTTTGTAGTCCTGATGGACATATTTTTGGGGGTGCCATAGGTGGTCAGCTCATAGCAGCAAGCCCCGTGCAGGTATGTATTTGATTGCTTTATATACTCTCGGGCGGAGTTCCCTATTTTTTCTGTTCATAGGTTAAATTTCCCTCCTAGTGAGTGAGAGCCCATGAGCAAAATTCTACATCAAAGAAATTTTTATCAAGATTTTATATGCATTTTATCTATTGATCTGATGTCAGCATCAAGTATATCGAAGCCACCAAACATTCTGAGAAGAATTAGTATTCAAAGAAGCACACTGCACTTGTAAGTAGCTTCTGCTTTCTTTTTGCAGTATTGATGAGTGCATAATGAATGTTCTGTAGGTAGTTGTATCCAGTTTTGTGCATGGTGGTTCTAAGGCAAAGAGCAATACAGAGTTCGAATCACAAGATGAAAAAAATCCAGCCGACCAGTCTGTTAAGAAATCGTTAACACCAGTTAGTGCTGCTCCCGGTCAAAACTTCGCTCCTAATTCTGCAACCGGCATTTGGCCAACAGGCTCACGGCCTGATGTGAAAAATCCTCAATCTGATATTGACTTGATGCGCGGGTGATACCAGCTAAACTAGATGCATAGCAGTTCTGTAAATATGTGTTGTTGTACATGAAGTGCCGCCAGAAGATCAACAAGCAGTGAAGCCCTTGAGTAGATGTGAAGGGTCGTCCTAACATATATGTAACAAAACGTTCTCTTCTTGGTTCTTGAGTAGCAGTAGTAGATGATTTCGGTTGTTAATGGACTATATTTGTAGCAAGTCTAGTTTTGTTTTACCTGAAATCAATTGGTGGGGTTTCTTCTCTTTGGGTATCAACTCCTGTTGTGTAACTGCAGACCTTTAATTAAACTTTAATTTTTAGACTTTGGTATCAAAATTAATGCTCATTACTCAAAAGTGGTAAACTTAACTGCGCCTGTGTGGAAACTTAGGATATGTTTGATGTAGATTTTTTTTAGATTAGATTTTGCGAAAAATGATTTTTTGAAAAATGTTTGATTTAAAAATAGAGAAAATTTATGAATCTGTGCAGAATTATTTAATTGGTAGAATATTTTGTTGTGAGTGAGTTTGGAAAAAATGAGTTTTAAAGAATTTGTGCCAAATAGTAACATTATTTTGAACTTTTATTTTTATTGATTTTAGCATATATGACTCGTTAAAAGATATAGTTTGTTTGTCTCACATTATTGTAGAAATATTTATGAAGACAGACTTCCATCTCATTAAAAATAGGGAAAAACGTAAGGAATAAGGAAAAACTAAAGGCAAAAAATATAATCTAAAACAATTTTGTATAATTCCGGTAAACAAGAATATGAATCGAATATCCTATTAAAAAAAAAAAAAGTTGAAATCTTTCGACTTCATTTTAGTATAACCGCGCTTGCTTGTTTATGTTACATACATACCATGATTCAAACATGATGAAATTTAAATATGGGAATGTGTACTCCTACAAAGGTTTTGAGTTTAAAAAAAATTGATAATTACATTTTTTTCAAGATGAACACTTATTAATACTTTTCAAATCTTAGCTGTTTGATCATTTGATCAAATGATCACGTAGCTACGCTTAGTTCCAATGTCTAGCATTTCAATTGCATACATGGCTATAAGCTCTAGACAATGGACTAAGAGCCTACTTGGCAGGCTTTTAAAAAGTTAAAAGTTGCTTATGAGATTAATAAATTGTTTTTGAATATATTTGAATAATTTTCTGAATGTGTTTTGTCTTGTTAGAAGAATTTTTAGAGGAAGATAACTTAAAGTAATTTAGACAAGAAGCATAAATAAAAGTAAAAGTCCTGCCAAACATACCTTAAAAAAAAAAAAAAACTCAATTTAATGAACTGCTAGGCATGGATTTAGTCCAAAAGGAATTCTAAGACTGTCAAAATTGTTTGTTGGTGTGTTGATTAGTCATTATTCATTAATTACTATATACATATATATAGCCTACAGACAATGCAAAGGACAATTTGCACCGAATCTGGTATTTGTTTGATTGTAGTAAATAAAATGTACTGAATATTCGAGGAGGAATTTGTATGTATAGTAAAGGCCACAAGACAGCTGCTTTAAAGTTTACTGTACATTTCATTAACATGAATGGATTAAAAACAGTATATATCAATTTATTACTACAGTGAAATAACAAATACTACCGCATCAGTTCCTTGTTTCAAGTACTATCCAGCTGTGATGTACATTACAAGAAGAACATCAATTATTTGTTTCGTAAAAAATATGTCTTGTTCGACCCTTTTTTTCTATATAAATTCTAGTAAAAATGCAGCTCAGAATCATCTAACATTTGTATAAAAACTTTACTTGAATAAATTAAAGAAATGGGAGAGAAAGTGCCTTTCTGCACTTGGAATTTGCTCGCGTTCCTTTTCATCCTTTTTTCGTTGGCTAGTGCACAAAAATGCAACCCTAGCGGGAAAATTAGAGGAAAGAAACCCCCGAAAAACCAATGCGACAAAGATAATGATTCGGGGTGCTGCATAGAAGGCAAGTTTTATGACACTTACGAGTGCTCTCCACCCCTGGTGAAGGGACGGACTAAGGCGACTCTGACCTTAAACAGCTTCGAAAAGGATGGAGATGGAGGCGGGGCTTCAGAATGCGACGGGAAATTCCACTCTGATAAAACAAAGGTGGTGGCGCTGTCCACCGGATGGTTGAAGACCGCAAAAAGGTGTAATAAAAACATTATTATTCATGCAAATGGGAGGAGTGTGAAAGCCAAGGTGGTGGATGAATGTGACTCTACAAAGGGGTGTGATTCTGAGCATGATTTTCAGCCACCGTGCGCAAATAATATCGTAGATGCTTCTCCTGCAGTTTGGAAAGCATTAGGGGTACCAAAAAAGGACCAGGGGTCGATGGAGATTTTCTGGGCTGATGCGTGATTTTCAATACCAAGGCCAACACGAATAAGCTACAAATTTAAGAGGAGATCTAAGCCTGACCTTAAAAGTCTAGAGGATAACACTTCGTGTGTCCTAATCAAACTCTTCGATAACAAGCATAGGCAAACATGCTTTAATTCATGTAGCATTATTTTCATGAATAATCCATCAAAAACATTTTGATAAGTGGAAAATTATGGTGTCTGGTTTTCTCGTTAATGTTGAACAAATCATGCCAAATTTAAGTCAACTTCAAAAGTTTGTGCTTTCATTTTATTTCTTTATTAATCAAACTTCGTTTACAATTTAATGTAAAAATCTCACAGTTCCTTTGATCAGCAGAATGGCGATTTAACATTCCTCAAGAAGATAATCCTGTAGGATGAAAAATGGTTTTCCTAAATTTACAAGTTGAAATTTCGCTCGCCTTTAGAACAGGCTGATGCAACAAGGAAACAATTAAAAATCTATTTTAGGCAAAAGACTAATAATTACTAGAATTCGAGTTTATTCAAAGCGAAAGACTAATAATTAGTAGAATTCCAGTGTATCTAGATTATAGTAATTTGATTTTGATAATGTCATCTTTTATTTTCAAGTTTGCTTAGATAGGAAGTTTATTTAATTTCAAAGTCCTCTATATAAATGAATTTAGGGCAATGTTTTCAAAGACAATTGTATATTGTCTCCGAAGAGGCTACCTTGCTTGACTTCAGAAATTTGTATATTGGAGCAGAGTTGGAACCATTTACAGCAACCTGAATCGATATAATGGAATTCCAATCACTGGGATTTTCAGAAGTACTCTAATCATTGAGATATAAATGTGGACAAATATTGAAATAACGCAGAAAACTTATTCTTCGGAAGGTGCCTATCAAGTATATCTGCAAGCAAATGAAATTTAGTAATTTACGCCGAGCAGACAAAACTAAGATAATTAATTCCTTTTGGAAAATGAGTGCCAAGCCGTTCCTTGTTGAATTGAACCGTATTTTTTTGTGTCTATTTATTAAATTGCACAAAAAAATATACAATTTCACATACAATTATCATGAAAAAACAATTAAATTCTCGAACCAGATTTAATTTTTCCTTGGAACCTTGAAACTCCAAGGCCATAGAGAGTTTCAAGGCAGATCTGCTTTAAGAAACGAATTTAAAGTTTTTATCTAATTTGAAATTTAAAAAAAATTATATAGACTCACGGTTAACTGCAGGACTAAATCCAAATATCAAACCGACTGTTGGTTAAGACATGATAGCCCGGGACTGACTGTCCCATTGACAAGCTTGAAATGCCGCACCCACATTCGTTTTTGTAATCATGCAAGACATGTAATCTTGTCCAATGCACACTACATAGGAGTTCCAAGTAAACTTCAAAATCTACGTTACCCAAAATACTAACCTAGCACAAACAATAAGAAGGAAAATGACTTTCATGTAAAAGATTCTTCGTTCTAGCATTAATTGGCGTAAAATATTTCAAGCCAACATGAATAGATCCCTAGTCGATGTTTTTATCAAATCAGAACAAAGTATTAAGATAAGCCAGCACATACCACTGTGATGCAACATTGACTATCAGCAAGACCTTTTCTTGCAGATGCCAAAGTTAACATCATTTCCTTTAGTATCCTGCAATCATATAGTTCTAGAATCACATATGATATACATTAACTAGAATGTCGTATTGATCAATTATGAGAAGATAACATCATAGCACGATTTACACACACTTGCAGCCAAGGAAGGTTCAGCTAATGTTATGAGGACCAGCATTATGGCTCTAAGCTATAAGCCATGTAGCTAAGAGACACTACAACAAAAATAGCTCTTTACGGCATATGTTTACGGCGTGCAATTGATGCGTGCCGTAAAAATAGACTTTTTACGACGTGCTAAAAATGTGTGCCATAAATGATCAATTGCATAAAGTATTTACGATGTATATTTTTTGCACGCCGTAAAAATTGATTATTTATGGCATGCATTTAATGCACGCCGTAAAAAACCCTTTTTCGTAGTATTGACGGCGTGCACAATTGCTCGCCGTAAAAAAACCGTTTTTCCTATTATTTACGGCGTGCATTTGAAAATTGCAAAAAATTATTATTTTTTCCTTTTTTGGCCCGTTAATATTTACCCTACTTTTTTTTCCTCTTATTTTCCCTTTCTTTTTCGCGTTTTCTAATTTCTTCTTCCTCCTCACGTCCCTCAGCCCCTGCATCCACGCTGGCCACTTCATTCACCGTCCAAGCACCACGCACCGTCGAAGACCGCACGTCCCGTGAACTACAGAACCAGCAGCCAGCATTCATCGGCTACTGAGTCGGTAGCGGTAGATGAGTTTTCTATAATTTCAATTCGTATTCATCAGGCATCTGCTATATTTTTAAGATTGTTAGCTGTAGAGTTTACTCAGTGTAGAGTATATGCAATGTGTAATTGGATTTGGGTATTGTTGCTGTTGGGTAACTCCTAGTACTAACTACCTCGCAATGGGTACTTGGGTATTAGTCGTCCCTATCCAAGTTCATTCATTTCCTTTTTTTATTGGGCAATTCAGAACCATGTGTTTAATGAATTGCCCAGTTGTTGTTGGCCTACTTCTACGAGCAATGAAAAGAACATATTTCTACCATAATGAGAGAATACCATAGACTACAAACTACCCTATCCCCAAGTGTTGCTGCTTGAATGGCATTTGCTGGTCGTTGCACTTCTAATGAAATCATAAAGCATTTAGTACATTAATATTATCTAAAGTGGTTATTATAATAGCATTCAAAATGCCTTTTTTTTTTTTTAAAGAGCTAATGCTAAAAAAAAATTTCCATAAGGAAGTTGCATGTATTTGCATAACAGCTGATGATGTTATGTCTGTTTCAGTTCCAGCATGGAACCACAATAAGGTGATGGTGTAACTTTGTGAAGAAAATGATGGATGACTTCAAGAATCAAGTGTTTACATAAATGGTATGTCCTAGTGACTTCAAGAAGAGGAAGTGTCTTCAATAGTTGGACAAATTATTCTTGTAATTTAGTTTCATTTTATGTTGTTTTGAATTTTAAAAATTATGTAATTTTTTGTAGTGTAAATCTAGGCTGGGATGGTTCCATCCTTGATTGCCTTGTCCCGAATTCCATGTGATACACGATAGAAGGGGACTGATATCATACGAAGCTCCATGAGCTTGTAAAATATCAACTTTAATGGTGCTTATAAGAATAAATACTGAATTGTGTCCCCTTTAGTTCATATTTTACTACGGTAAAATTTCATACTCCTACTAGTTTCACCTATGAACAAAAATGACCTCCAATCCAATCATCATCTATACAAATGACACTCAGAAAAAATACAAAAATACAAAAATCTAAAACTATAAAATAAAATTGAAAACAAATAAAATAGTTCATAAAAGATTCCAAGACAACCCCATATACCAAAGATATTCGTTCCTCTTTCTTTCTGCGCAAAGTGATTTTATCTAAATAATATTTTTGGTCAAAAACACTTTGATTTAAAAAATAAATAAATTTAATCTAAAATTTTGACTTGAAAAGGGAATAAAAGAGCAATGGAGAAAATTATATAATTATTTGTAAACATGCAAGTTGTTATGAATCGTATATGAAAAATTATATAAAATATTTAGTAAATAAATTATACTAATGTAATTTAATTTGAACATTGTAGAAATATTTATAAAGATAAATACTTCCATCTTATTAAAAGTAGGGAAAAGAACATACGAAAAACTAAGGAAAAGACGTGAGTTAAATATAGCTTTGTCTGGGAGTGTTTATAATCCCAATTCTATCAAATTTTGATAGATTGATCAGAATTTTCGTAATAAAATAATTGACCAAATACAGTGAGGGGGTAGAGCCACTTAGAGGCAAGGGTGGTCAATGGCCCACCCAAGTATTTTCAAACAAGTTAGTAAATTATGTGACAATGTTTTATGCATTTCCTTGAATTCATCATCATATTTTATAGAGCTCCTATTCGTTGAATGGAATATTATTTTTCTTTCCTCTTCTTCCCCAGCCGAAGGATTTTTAAACGGTTTGCTAGCATTTAACCTAAAACATTTAGGAAACCTTACAAGCTAGTAGCCATGTAGCTAATTTCCCATGTGGAAGGACTTGTCTTCTTTCTCTAACACCACCTTCCCCTTGCAAGTGCAATTTAGATTTTGGTTAACTGGTGGACTTGTAGATTAAGAGAACAATTATATTATTTATAATTATTTTTGCTACATAATTTTTTGTCATATAATTTTTGCCCACCCAAATAAAATATATTGGCTCCGCCGCTAGTAGTGACCATTTGACTAGGTATAGCAGGGTAGGAGTGCATTTCATCTATGTGACTATTTTGCCCTCCAAGTTTCTAACAAAATGATATGGTAATTGGCAAAGTGCAATCGCATTTGACTTGCCAATTGTTGTGGGCGTGTAAGGTGTTGCATCAATTATTTTTGGAAAAGAAGCGCTCCCAAACGGGGGCATAATATTATTTGATTATAGTACAAAAATTATGGGTACGGAATATTCCAGAAAAAAAGTTGAAATCATTCGACTTCATTTTATCATAACCGCATTTGATGTTACATAAATACTAGGATACAAACATGTTGAAATTTAAATAGGGGAATGCACGTTTTTACAAAGGTTTTGAGTTCAAAATTTGCTTACTACCTTTTATGATTATAGACACTTTTTTTACTCTACAAATTTTAATCGTTTGATCCTCACACAGCTACACTTAATTAGATCCAATGTATGGTCGTTCTGAAGAGCATTATACTCGATCAAAATAGTTTAACGGAATGTAATAAAAGAAAAGGAGACTTATTTTCCAATTGCCTCATGAAGACACAAAAGGTTCTTGAAATTTTTGACTGAAGAAATGCACTCGTGTTAGATTAAACTAGGGAGCTCAATCTAAGCTACTCACAAATGACAAACTACATTATTTGGACATTGATCGGAATTGTGTTCTTTGTGTCTCACATGAAGAAACTAATCAACACCTCTTCTTTGCATGCCCTTTCTCTTCAAATGTTTGGAAGAATATTAAGAGATGGTTGGGCATCACGAGGGCTATGACAACATTGGCGAGTGCATTGAAATGGATAAAGAAAGAAGCTCGTGGTACTTCTTGGCGCAACAAAGCCAAGAGGATTGCTTTAGCTAGTTCCATCTACTACATTTGGATGGCTAGAAATAAAATGATATTTGAAAATTTGAAACCCAACATCGAGAGTATTGTAAGACGAATCAAAATACATGTATATAAAGTAATATTCTCTTTGTATCCTAATGTTTTGATTTGTTACGAGACATTAGATTTTCTCTCTTTTTGCCCTGGTGTATTCTTAGCGCATTGTTTGTCTATTGATTACCATCCTTCTGTCCACATGGGTATGCCCATTGTAATTGTTGCCCATTGATTACCATCGTTGCTTTATTTTTGATAGACTCGGGTATGCCAGGAGTATTTGTACATGATTTCTTATTTACCAGATCAAAAAAAAAAAAAAAAGTAGGTGTCATTCTCGGTTTTTGGATGGGATAAATGCCTTCTAGTCTTTCCATTCTATACATGGCTATAAGTTCTAGCCAGTAGACTAAAAACACTCGATTTAATGAACTAGATGGCAAAAATTTAGGCTGAAAGGAATTTTAAAACTGTTAAGATTGCATGTTGGAGTATGATGCTGTCGGTATTCATAAGTTATGTTAGGATTGATACCACTTGTTGTGACATCAATCACCAGATTGAGATGTTGAAGTTATATGACAAAATATGAAGTATTAGATCAAGAATAAAAGAATAAAAGAAGACAAGAATATGACAGAGGAATTAAGAAATTTTATTGACTCAATAATAATGGAAAAAGTAAGAAGATTACAATGGATCCTATATTTCTACTAATCATAAATATCACATTATAAAATTGTATAGAAGAATATAGTATTTATAGGAAACATGTAGAGGATGTCCAAACCCTCATAGTAGAATTGTTGATGAAGTAGGATACCAAAAAATTGAGTCCAAAACAAATTTCAACTCTCAATAGGATTCCAAAATAGAATTTCAACTTGACATAGGACTCAAATAATATTTCAAACTGAATTGTCCTTGATGTGCAATTCAATTAAAATTCTTTAATTATTTCAACAAGGAATTCGGGTCACACCCAAATTCTAATAATCTCCACCTTGACACGAATTTCAACAAAGAATGAACTGACTTCTTCAATAATAACTAAAAAAATTAATTTCTCCAACAAAAAATAAAAAGAAAAACAAAACTCCACATCTTCCAATGAATTCAAGCACTACTCTTGTAGAATTATCTCAGATTTTAAAAAATCATAATGATTTTAAAATAATCAAAATGAATTGTAACACACCCGAGAGCAGAATCAATACCAAATGCTTTTACAGAAGGCCCATTTGCTAGATTGTACACCTTCTACTCCACTTAAAGTATGCTCAACAAAATCAACATCCACATACCTTTTACTACTGGGTCCATCCTTAGCAATTGAATACAATGGCATCACAGGTGATGGTGGTAAAGCTGTATTATCCATATCTTCTAAACTCCACTGAGCAGTATTCTTCAAATTTGACCATTTACGAGCTCTTAAAGGTATTTTACCAAACTGAATGTCCACCACGGCACTGAATCTGTGCTGATTGACTCTTCTAGATTCAGCACGACCCTGTAAGATGCATAACCGAGACATTTTACATCCCTCCAATACAACTTGGGCACCCTTACAAACCTTCAATGCTCCACCTCCGCAAAAAAACTCATAACCTTTTTGAATTAAGGATAGAAAAAGATATGAAATTATTCTTCAAATTCGGAACATGTCGAACTTGGCCAAGTGTTCTAATTGTTCCATCCAAAAGTTTCAATCTAACCGTACCATATTGAACATCTTTAACATCTCTCTAATGTATTTCCTTTAGCAAACAAATATACCACTTTGAGTTTGGAATATTTCCATGCCAAGAAAATAATGCATCTTCCCCAAGTCTGTCATCTCAAACACCATTTTCAGTTCATCTTTCACCTTCTTAATTATTGCATAGCTACTACCAGTAATCAAGAGATCATCAATATACAATGAGATGATGATCATCTCTTCTCCCTCCTGCTTTATGTACAAGGCCTGTTCATTCATGGTTTTCAAGAAGCCAAGAAAGCACAAGTGTTCATCAATCCTACAGTACTAGGCTCTTGGAGCTTGTTTAAGTCCATACAAAGCCTTCTTTAGCAAATATAATTTCTCCTCATTTTCTACGACTCGAAAATCTTCAGGCTGTTCAATGAAAATTTCTTCCTCTAAGTGTCCATTCAGGAATGCTGACTTAACATCCAATTGGTATATCTTCCAGCCTCCGTGAACTGCTATAGCAAACATCAATTTGATGGTTTCATACCTGGCTACTGGAGCAAATGTATCAGTGAAATCTATACCATATTGTTGGCCATAACATTTCACTACCAGCCTGGCTTTGAGCTTATTTACAGAACCATCTAGATTCAGCCTTGTTTTGTATACCCATTTCAATCCAATTCCATGTTTATCTTTTGGTCTATCAACTAGAAACCAAGTCGCATTCTTTTCAATCATTTTTAACTCATCCTTCATTGCAACCATCCAACCTTTTGAGTCTGCTGCTTCAGCAAAATTTGAAGGCTCCAAAACAGCTGAATTACATCTGGCATAGATAGCTGGAAGTGGCCATGTTCTCAGTACATCATTCTTAGAATCTGAATAATATCACTTATGCTTCATTAACATCAACATCATTTGTCTGAGGAAATTCTGTCTGAGGAATTTTTTTGGAATCTGAAGTTGATTGTCTGCAGTTGATTCCCAATTCCATGAAGGCTCCTCATCAACGTTGATATCCCTACTGGATATCACCTTCTTTCTTTGAGAATTGTACACTCTATGTCCTTTGGTATTGCTACAATAACCAACTAGAACTCCTATATCTGCCTTTTGACTCAATTTATCTCTCTTTACTTCAGGGATGTGTGTGAAACAAATACTGCCAAACACTTTCGGATGAGAGACATCTGGTTTTTCTCTATACCAAGCTTCAAAAGAAGTCTTCTTGTCCAAGGATTTTGTTGGCAATCTGTTTAGTAAATAAACTGATGTATTCACTGCCTCTGCCTAAAGTTCCTTTGGAACCTTCTTCTCAAACATCAAACATCTTGCCATTTCCATAACGATTCTATTCTTCCTTTCACAAACACCATTCTACTGGGGAGAATAAGGGACTGTTAGCTAATGTTTTATCCCCATGTCTTTACAAATTTATCAAACTGGCTGCAACAATACTCTGTTCCATTGTCTGATCTGATGGCCTTTATTTTGCAGTCACTCTAATTTTCCACCAAATTTTTAAACTTCTGAAACGCACTATTTACCTCAGATTTCATTTTCAAGAAGTACACTGTTCAAATAAATCCCGCAAGTGTACGGGTTCGTTGTGCAAGTAATAAGTGTGATGAGGATGAGTTATCGTCCCACAGGGAGTAGAGACTACTTATGGTGTAATTGATATGTTGAAATTCGTGGTTGTAACAAAATATTGTGATTTGTGATTAACTAAATGTAATTTCAATGTAAATAATGAATAAATG
>CAIGRB010061372.1:1154-18626 GCA_903798255.1 Fraxinus quadrangulata
AACTCTCGGATCTAATCCTGGCATTTCTTTGTAAGACCATGCAAATACGGCTTTGTATTCTTGAAGCAAATGGATGTACTCCGATTCCTCTTTTTAACCGAAGAGAGCGCTTATAAACACTGGTCTTAGGTCTTCTTCAGTCTCCAAATGTAATTGCTTCAAGTCGTCTACAGTAGCTTGTCCTTCTTCTTCAAACGTAGGTGGGGCTGGCTCAGGTTCATCGGTTATGGTAGAGTTTTCAAACTCAGATTTTGAATTGGGAGCCTTTTCAAAGGCTATGTGATTAAGAGAGACGTCTTCTTCATCCTTATTATTCTTTAGAGAAGAGTAAACTTTTTGATGTTTTCGTCTTCTCTTTGATGGTGGAGGCTTTGGAATTGGATTAGAAGTTTTAACTCCAAGTCGAGAAAATGCATATTATCTTTAAGATGACTTCTAGGGGGCTTGTGCGTTATTATAACTTGGGTAGAAGAAGAAGAATCCTCACTCAACCTTTGGAAGACGAAAGTTTTACCTTTTACCTCAATCATTGAAGAGGGTTCCCTTTTTAACCTTTTAAATACCGAGACTCTGACATTCTCGTTTTCAATCTGATCGAACACTGAAGGTCTTGGCATTTCAGATTTCTATCCTATAACTTCACATATTTGAATCATGATTGGATTCGAGGAAACTTTTTTGAATTTAATATTTCTTGGTGGATTTGGATCGTATTCCAAATCATACTTGGGTTGCGGAATAAGGGTTCCGTCAAAATTTGAAGGGATATGGCCACCTGAAAGGACAATATCAAGATCACCTAATTTGCGAGGCGCTCATTTCCCAAATCCGACATTCTCAAACAACTTCTTAACTTGAGGATTATAACACCTCTTGAAAGTCTGTTTCAGTTCATCGACTCTTTCAGTACCCTTGTTATGTTAATACATATGAAAAAGAAAACTTTGAATCAATTACATTGATGCAAACGATTTGTTTGTTTAAGGAGAATGTGAATTCTATCACTTTTATATGAAAAAGTGACATTCTATCACTTTTCTCGAAAAAAAGTCATGGTATCTTGTTGGAGCAATTAATTAGATTCGCAAGTGTTCGTTTTTAAAAATTTGAACATAAGAATTCAAACTCTATTTTATTTTAATACATACGAAAAAGAAATTTTTTAAATCAATTACATTGATTGATGCAATGTATTTGTTCAGGGAGAATGTAAACTTTGTTACTTTTCTATGAAAAAGCAACATTTTGTTACTTTTCTAAAAAAAAAAAAGTCAGGTATCTCATTGGAGCAATTAACTAGATATATATTACTCTGTCATTTTTTAATCAAGACTAAAAAAGTTAGATATATTTGAAAACTTCTCTTTGTAACATTTATGACTCGAATTATTAAGTCTGTAAGGGTATTTAGAACATATTGCCCTAAAGTCATCTAACTTGGAAGTCATCGGCCAAAAGCACACTACATGAGTCATTTAGAAAACTTAATGGAGATAATGCTGCAAATAGATTTTTTTTTTTTTAAATCTAAAAAAGTAGGTGAATGAAACAGAAGACGGTACCTGTCTTGGTTAAATCTCAAACACTTGTTTGAGAAATTTAAATTTTGATAAGAGATTATTAGTCCAATTTAGTTTTAGAGATTGAAATAATCAAAATAATTGAAGAATCCTTGTTTGTTGAAGTGTTGATTTGCAATTAGTGAAGTCTATCTAAAGAGGTGATGATCATTATAAAGATTCAACCTTTGATCACTTATTGGTAGAGAGTAAAAGTATAAGTTTGGGAGTGTGTGAATTTAACAAGTGATGAAATGACAAATTTGACCACTAAGATTTGGAAATGAAATTATTTGTGAATTCATAATGTTCTACTTAATTATTCACACACACACCCCTAGTGTTGCATTGAAAAAGTGGATTTTGATTTTGTTAATGTATCCTTGGAGCTATTTATATATTTAATATTATGATTTCAATCCTGAAGTAAGAAAAGCCATGTTATCGAGCAAAACCTTTTCATTTTTGTGTGTTTGTTTCAAAGTAGGTTATGGTTTGTCCTCAAACAAAGTTGTACCCTTTTGAATCAAGGGAATTTAAAGAGATAAGATTTTTCTTTAAATTTGGAACGTGTCTCACCTCATCAAGTGTTCTAACCGTCTCATCCAACATCTTAAGTCCGACATTTCAAATACCAACTACCTTACAGGGTGTGTGTTTCCCATAACTCTGATACCTTTCGAAACTTCTTTATATGTTGAAAAAAAAATCATAATTGGGACACATATGAAAAGTGCAAACCGTCTACAAAATCCAATCTTCATCTAGTTTGGACTCACCGCAACTTCTTTGGACTCTTACGACTTATAGCATCTATCACCACTTTAGCTTTTCCCGAGATGATAACTAATCATGCAATCATAATCTTTTATCAATTTTAACCACCTTCATTGTCACATTTGAAATCATTTTGTGTGAGAAACTACTTCAAGATTTTATGATCAATATAGATTCCATACATTTCTCCATATAGAAAATGTCTCCATATCTTCAGTGCAAGCACAATCGCAACTAATTCCAAATCATGAGTTGGAAAGTTCCTTTGATTTGGCTTCAGTTGTCTTGATACATAAGCAATAACTTTACCATTTTGCATTAGGACACATCCTAGACCAATTTTCGAGGTATCACTATATATAGTGTAGTGTCCATCTCAAGTTGGAATTGCAAGTCTAGGAGCTGTTGTGAGCCTTCCTTTCAACTTGTGGAAGCACTTTTCACACTCATCATACCATTTGAATGGAATATTTTTTCGCATTAATTGAGTTAATGGAAATTTTAGAAAAGTCCTTGACGAATCTTTGATAGTATCCAGTAAGGGCTAAGAAACTTCTAACTTTTATAGGTATCATAGGCCATGGCCATTCGAGAATCACTTCAATTTTGCTTGGATCTACTACAATTCATTCTTTTGATATTACATATCCTAAAAACGTGACTTTTTCCAGTCAACTCCCATTTTATGACTTGGCATACATGTTCTATTCTCTTAATATTTGAAGTACAGTCGTTAGATGGTGTGCATGTTCTTCCTTATGCGAGAATAGATTAAGATGTCTATGAAAACAACAACGAAATGATCCATGTATTCCTTGAATACTCGATTCGTTAAATCCATAAATGCAGCAGAGAATTCGTTATTCCAAAAAGGTTAGTCATGGGGCTCGACCTTTTACCCTACGAGCTCGGCTTGGCTTGTGAGCCCACGAGCCGAGTCGCGAGCCCACGAGCTTTTTGAATTATTTTTTTCACATTTTTTTTGAAATTTTTTTATTTTTCACGAGCTCATGAGCCACTCATTGAGCACACTTGTGGCTCAGCTCGGGCTCGTCAAGCGGCTCACGGCTCGTGTTTTCACGAGCCGCTGGGCTCATTCGGAAAGCTATTTTGGGAAAATCTTTTTCTCGAACTTTTAATTGATGGCATCCTCTACAAAGATCTAGCTTAGAAAATATTATGGACCATTTTAACTGATAAAAGAAGTCATCAATTCTTGGTAAAGGATTCTCAATTGTTACTTTCTTCAACTCACAATGGTCGATGCACAATCTCTTCGTTCCATCCTTCTTTTATATCAAATAAAATTGGTTCTCACATGGAGATTCACTTGGGCGAATAAATCCTTTTGGAATTAACTCATCCAATTGATTCTTCATTTCTTTATGTTCAGACAGGACCATTCTATATTGTGTTTTAGATATAGGATTAGTCCCCGAAATTAGCTCGACCTTGAATTCTATTTCTCGATCTAGCAGTAACCAAGGTAATTCTTCAGGAAATACATCGGGAAACCCCTGAACTATAGAGAAGGGAGGCTAGGGTTGTTTTCATTCAGCCTTAAGTTGGTGAAAGTAATCCAATAACCTGTGTTTTCCTTAGCTATTAATTTGGTAACTTTTAATGGTGAGATTACAATCCTCAAGGTTTTCTTAGAAATGATACTAATCCTAAGTCAGGTAGGTGTAATGTTTTTTTACTTGCGATCTATAGTAACATGATATTTAGATAATCAATCAGTTCCTAGTGTCATATCAAAGTCTTTTAGATCAAACAAAATAAGATTTACAGTATAAATGCTCTCTTTGAGTTGGAAATGAGCTTCAGATATAAATTGGTTTGCACAGTAATTCGAACCCAAGGGTAAAGTCACTTCCATTTGAAAACATCAGTTGTGGCACTAGCTCAAGTAGGTTTACTATATGTCATGATATAAATTAGTGTGTGTCGACCAAATAAATTAAGGCGATTACATGCATAGATTTAATATGGATCACTTTGCTGTCTTCAACTTTTTTAGCGTCTGTCTTGTAGTCCTTTTTTGATTTTACTAGGACAATTCTACCTTACATAGCATGGTTTTCCACGTGCATAAAATACTTGTTGTCCTCGGACATTCTCCAAAATGATCCGCATTTTCTTCATTTGGGCATTTCTCGATTTGTGTTCCTATATTCAACTTTACCCTTTTTTTTTGTTTTTTTGTATTTGGTGTTGTTTGGCCTACATGCTTTTAAGGTTCGTAGTCTTGCCTGTTCAGACAACAATGCTTTGTCTACACTTGTGCAAAAGTCAAATCTTGAATCTCTAACATTATGATGTCTCGATGCAATTCTGTTGTCAACCATTCAAGAAATCGGTCTACCTTAAGTTCATTGGTTCCAACTATATGATTTGCAAACCTAGATAATTCTTCGAATTTCCGAATACACTCTTATATCGTCATTGTATATTGTTTTAGCTGTATGGATTCATTTAATTTCTGATTTTTAACTGAGGTAGAAAAATATTTTGTTTTGAATATTTCGCCAAATCTCAATCAAGTCATGTCTACAGCTTCGCCCTTACTAATAATTGTATACTACCAGTGCCCTACACTTTCTCGAAACACAATTTACTTTTTCTGCATCTGGTACATGTGTATATGAAAGCATTCGTTCTATTGTCCTTATCTGGTTTTCTACTTCTATTGAATTCTTCACTTCAGAAAATATTGGCGGGTTTAGTCTTCGAAAACGATCACAACACATATCTTGTTCGTCACGAGGCTGTATATTTGGTGCATTCTGTGGTCGATTTAATAACCTCTCTAATTGGCGAGTTTGTTACTCAACAACTGGATCCCGACTAGCACAAGCTCGAGTCATCTTATCTCTGAAAATCACTCTATCACTTGTTAAAATAAGTTCATATCCAATTCGAAATATTGGCGGGGTTAGTCTTCGAAAGCAATCACAACACATCTCTCGTTTGTCACGAGGCTGTAGATTGGTGCATTATGTGGTCAATTTAATAACTTCTTGTTACTCAACAACTAGATCCCGACTAGCACAATCTCGAGTCATTTTATCTCTAAAAACCACTCTATCACTTGTTAAAATCAGTTTCATATCCAATTCCATATATAATACATTAAATATCGTCACAACAACTAATACATTAATCATACTAATCTATAATAACACAAGGATGTCTTACCCTTTGTGCATATATAATCTACTCATGTCTATTCTTATTGTAGACACATTACCATCGTGTTTCACAAACAAAAAAATAAAAATAAAAATTCCACAGTTATGCCAAAAATATACTTTTGCAAATAGAAAATACATTTAGAGTCGCTAAAAGTTGCGTACCTGGAAGTAAGCATTTGACATTGCACATATGAGTATCTCCGATGAGCCTATAAAATGACTTGGATACCAAAGCAGACCCGACAACAACTAAACTAACTATGTTGATAGTACTATGCATAATTTGATAGAACACTATTATTTAGTTACGCCAATTCATCATTATATACTATAATTTTTACCACCACTTCCAATACTAAAGTTTGATTATAGTACTTATTTCATGACAACAATAACTAACACGTTGACATTCCGCATGATTATTTTTTCTCCCATTGTATTCAAGTAAATTGATATAGCTCACCTTACTTCAAATAGTAGGAATGTGGTAAAAAACCTGATATTGAGGGAAAAAAAATTACAAGGACCTTTGCTAGTAGTTTAGTTGTTGTGGGGTCTGTTAGAGGCGTCACAAGATGTGTGATAGTTGTCATGAGACATTTTAACCTAACATAGAAAAGCGATTCGTTCAAAACATTTATCAATATTACTTAGGGTTCAAAATATCTCTTTAACATCTATATATAACAACAAATTTAATTATAGGTGTTGAAAATGAAGTAGAAAAGAATTTACAAAGTTTTAACCAAAGTTAGTGTAGGTGTCAACACTTAGCATACAGTGTCCACACCTAAATTTGATGTCATACCCCATGTAGAATTTTTCTGTAAAATATATTGGAAAATTTGTCGCTTGAAAATAATAAAAGTCAATGAAATAATTGAAAATTTTATAAAGAAAAGACCGTTAAAAGCCTATTTTCAATCCAAATGTCTGAAAGACCGAAGTTTATACCCTAGCTTAACATTAGTGACTCATCCTAAATCCCTTTTGAAATTTAGGCAGTTCGACCCAAACTATACCTAGATGAGGGTGAATAGGTGTAAATGTGGAATAAAAAATTGTAATTAACTAACAACAAGTCACTAATTAGTTATCTCCAGATAGTTAAACATACAGTCGAATTACTCTATGTTTGAATATCGCAGAATATGAAAACATTAAATAAAGCAGTAAAACATGCGGAATGTTCACGGAGAAACCCTAACTGGGTAAAAACTTCAGGCGCTTTGTCAGTCAAAATCCATTATAAACAATCGAACTTACAGTCCGCCAAACAAGACGATGACACGAACTTTCTGATCTCCTGACTGAAATTAATACAGTCCTCCTGGATTGCGTGCCACTCAACAACTCTTGACTGAGATTCTGACAGCCTTTCGGATTGCGTGCCCATGCACCAACTCCTGACTACAATCGGCAACCCTCATGGATTGCGTACTCCTGCACAAACTCCTTGACTACAATATCAAAGCCCTCCTGGATTCTCTAACCCTTGACTTTTTGGATTCGTTTATCTCCTATGGATTCTTGAAGAACTCTACGTTCCTCAACAAGTTTGGTATTTGGATTAGCTGGAATTGTTGTTTTCTTCGTCAAGTATAATCAAATCAATGAAAAGGTTGAAGTCTCTCAATGAATTGGAAAATGAAAATATGAAGCTCTCAAGTTCTCTCTATGTTTCAACCTCAAAATTTTCGTTATTTGGCGTTCTGGTATTTATATGATAGGGTTAGGGCTGAATGGGCCGGATAAAAGTTTTGAAATCGCGATTAAAAAATTCTCAGCTAATCCTGCAGTTCGAGCGAGAGTTCAGTGACAGTCGAGCGAAGTCCGGTGACAGTCGAGCGAAATTACTGCTCCGTTTTTTGTCCTCTTTTGAAGCTCGAACGCTAGAAACTATACAACTAAAATACGAAAATTACAACATACTCCTTGACTTTTATAACCTATCCAATTAAGTCCTTTTTGTTTATAAAATTGCTAATTACATCATAAACTATCAAAACCTAACAAGCTCCTCATTTGGCATTCTATGACAAAACTACAATTTAAAGTCAAGGTAGTAGTGAAAAAATTACACTCAGTGACTGACACTATCAACACTAACTGTCTTGATTGAATTCTGTTTTTCCTTTATCAAAACTTGTTTCCTGAAATAGATAACTCAAATACCCAGTGTAAAACATATGTGAAATAGTAATAAGTGTAAAAGCAATTCAAGTACTTAATCCAAGCATTTATAACACATAACACCTCATTTCATTTTCATACATAAACTAAATTAAGACGTAATATCAATGCAACCCAACATACCAAAACGAAATATTGATACCACAAAACATCAAAATTTAATCTAGCAATACTGAAATTATCATTTAATACCTTTGAGTCAAAATTTTTAGAAATATCATGTCAAGTCAAAAATATTATATACATCCAAAAATATCTACTCCATCATGAAAAAATATAATATTCCCCCATTTTGTCACAAAATGACAAGGGATCGAGAATTAACATACAATAACCCAAAAATGTAGTTGTTAGCATGCATAAGTATGAGCAATGGATAGTAACCCTTCCTACATATGTAACTCAAGTTAGCGTTGAGTAAATTGTATAAGTGACCCATATGTGTAAATTGACACTAATCCTTTGAAAGTATGATTCCAAACCTTAATTTTATGAGAAAGGACACGCTAAACATCACTGTCAATAAGTTTATTCCCCTACTTATAAAAGTCAAATCATTTAAAACACATTAGAAATATAATATAAGGCTCATTATGTATGGAAAGTTCTTTTCTCCCCCTTATTTGAACAATTTTTTTATTTCATAACATTTAATATACGTAGCTCAATATTATTTTTTCAAATTAAGTGCGGGATGTCCTTTATTAAACGATTAAAATGACTCATGTAGCGAGTTTTAGGCCTGTTAATACAAGTTAGTTGTAATGCCTCGAAAAATTTCATAAAATAAAATTTATTTGTTCTATATGATAATTATTCATATTTTGAAAGTTGAGGGACTATATTGAAATAGTTTAAATTTAAATTTTAATTGGACCAATTACTTAAATATTGATGGAGTAATGATAAGTATATCAATATTGAACTCGTTGGATAGCCCGTATTTAATCACGTATATTAGGCTCCAGATAAGCTAATTCAGATAAGCAAGACCCCAAGTTATCGAGATCAAAAGATATTATTTTAAATTATGATTTAATTAAATTGATTAATGAATTAAGATAAAGGTGGCACGTGTGGAAGTCTTGAAATTGATGTCCATTGGTTGTACTTTATTATTGTTTAATGGCTTAGATTTTAGGAATTTAATAGGTTGTCAATTAGCCACATTTTAATATTATTTATTGCTTTTAATGTTTTGAATTCAAAAGAAATCAAGATGGTTGCCACGTGACTTTCTCTTGTCTTGTTTTTAGAAAATTTGAATAATTTAATATAATATAGTATATTATGGTACGTTCTCTGCACACCATGATTTTTGGTGCCACAAATGAGTCTGTTTCTTTTATTAAAATTGAAAAATTAATTAGTTGCCAAACACGTATGCTTTTATATAAGGGAATCATGAGTACCTTTAAGCCATTTTATAGAAATGCGTGTCCATATATTTTGGTAAATTGATTAAATATGGTAAACACCTGTATTTTACGTATAATGATTTTAGTACACCTTGTATAAACTCAAGTACACCTTATATAAACCCAAGTTGGGACACGGCAAAAAAAAAAAAAAAGAGAGATTTTGGGATTTAGACGATACAACATTATTGTAGATTTTTTTTTTCAATCTTTCCATTTAACTTAAATACCATACATAGCACTATTTCCTTTCTATATTATTTTATGTGATAAGGCAACCGTACCAAAATCCATGCTGATTTTGAGCAATTATTCCATTCTAAGAACAAAGATTTACAAGAAAAATTGACAAAGATTATGTAGATTTTTTGCAACTGTATCAATAACCCTATTTTTGGCCTTAAATTCAGCAGAAACCTTTTTGCCACAATTACATTGCCTCTTTATTTTCATCTAATATTCATACACATACACGGCAATAGGCAAAAACAAAGATCTGGAATGTGATTCTCGAATTTCGCCATTCAACATTCATTGATAAGGTAGGATACTTATGTGCAAGTGATTCTTGTCATTACAATATTATAATTATTTTTACATGATTTATTTCATAAAATGCTAATTGACCTGCGGATCCCAATAAAATGTCAGACTTCCTTCGGGCTTTCTCAAATGCTTGCATAAGAAATGTGTTAAAGTATTCGATTGATCATCGACTGCTCTTGATGAAATGATGGTATGAAATGTTATAGGATTATGTTTAAAGAATTATTATATTGTTTTAGATGCACGTGTCCTACTGGGTTTAAAATACTCACTCCTTCAAAATTTTAACATCTCAGGTNTAGATCGATCAACATGGATGGTGGCTAAGCAGTGTGCGGGTTGCCAAGGAAAAAATAATTGGGAGAATATTTACCAATAAACTTCATTAGATTTTTATGTGTTTATTTATTTCTATCAATGTTCTGTATTTCGTAACTAATTTTATTTAAATTCGGTGTACTAAGATGTGAATAAATTAAATGTTTAAATTGTCAATTAAATATTTTCGTGAATTGAAATGATATCAGTAACACCTCAAATCTAAGTCAATAAAATTTGAGGCGTTATATTAGTTGACCATAGGTACTAGGTTATGAAAAACTCCGTGGGCTTAATTACTTAAGTTGATTTGTCTTAAAAAAAACACAATATATTGAGCTCCCCCCCTTTTTTTCTTTAATACCAGAGATAAATTTGAGTTTAGGTCTAATACATAAGGTCAATTCATAATCAAAGTTGCATTACTAACATGTAATTGCCATCCCAAATCTCACATACGCGGTAAAGTCCTACTAAAAATATCATAATGTATGAAGTGCAAATAGTACATGAAGACACCTAAACTAAGCACTCTATAAATAACATAAGCCAACAATGAAAATTATGTTACAGCTCATCGATTAACCTCATACTTGATCACAACAAATGAATTTAAGTATATTATATATTAAGCTGTAAGAATAATTTTCACATTTTATTTTTCAATTTTTCGTTTTTTTAAATTTAAACAATAATGCAATTAGCACATAAAAGATGTCAAAACACATAAAAATAAAAACAAATATGATGCATGCATACATGAGTGGACTCAATGAACTGCAGTACATGCACTTAAGTACCTAATCAAAGAGAAACATGGATGTTCTTAAATTTAAGAGCATGTTCAGACTCACGACCTTTCACGTCACTCTTCTTAACACAAACCTTCTTAGAAGTATAAGTAATGTTGGTTAACCAAGTCATCATTTCAGTCAAGTAGCTAACCTGATTGGCAACGGAGTTAACCTTACTCGAGGCATCCTAACATTTACTTCTAGTTGTAAATTCACGATAACTAAGTCTTGTGTGTCCCATCCACCATAATGATGGCAGGTGGAAATAAACCTAGATTTAAATCAACGCGAAGGTTGTCGTTGATTTATAGGACGATTGGTCCTACGTTGTCCAGTAAGCCTCGATCCTACAACGTTCATGCCTTTAGGTGCAGAATTATATACATTCCTTATTATGGTATTAGTTGTGGGAAAAAACGTTGTCTTGGATGTACCAGCAGTGTCATGCCATTTTGAACATATCTTTGTCTATTACCAGTAGGCTTGTTCATTCCCAACAGTTGATCGAGTTTTTGAGTTCCACTCATAAAGGACTGGAGTTGATTATTGGATTTTTCCAATTCAGTTCTTAAGTGTTTAACTTTAGCTTCTAAATTTTCGTTATCAAGTTTCAACTTGCTCAATTTTTTGATAGAGTCCTGAAGGTCAGTTGAGATTCTCTCTTTCAAGCCCATCAAACTTTTTCAGCATGGCTATGTTGACCTTTTTGATTTTAAGACTCTCCTCGAATAATTGTCGATACAACTCACAGACATCTTCATCATCCTCAGAGTATTCCTCACTCTCAGACTTCTCACTACAACTAGCGCTCTCAGTCTTCTCACTCTCCTTATCAGATTTAGTTTTAACTCAAGACGTGAACATCATATATTTTTGTTCATCCTCATTGCCACATGTATCACTTTGATCGCTCGAATCCGACTCTTCATTACTTAGAGTCACTGCTAATGCCTTACCCATTTCTTTTCCCGAATTATTCTTAAGATTAGGACATTTATTCCTATAGTGACCAAACCCCTTGCACTCATGGCATATAACAGACAGAGTTTTCTTACTGGAAGTCCTAAAAGAATTTTTATCACCTTTCTTACACGGGAATTTACTAGGATCAACATTTTTCCTCTCTTGAAGTTTTCTCCTATTCCTTATGGCCTTTTCGAATTGTCTAACAAAATAGGCAAGTTCGCTTCTCCTAAGGGTCTCGACGTGAATTGACTCACTTTCTTCTTCCGTAACAGTATTTATGGCAATTGATTTAACCTTAGTTGGTTGAGATATAATGAGTTCATATATTTGAAGTGATCATATGAGTCCTTCTATTTTTACAATGTCCAAGTCCTTACTGTCTTCAATTGCCGTGATCTTAGGTCTAAACCTTTTCGGTAAGGATCTAAGGACTTTTTTAACGATTTTGGATTCGGAGATCTTTTCACTTAGGTTAAAACTCAAATTTACAATATCATTCAACTTCGCATAAAATTCATCAAATGATTCATTGTTTGCCATTCTAATCTCTTCAGATCTAGAGATTAACATCTGCAGTTTAGAATTTTTAACCATTTTAGTTCCCTCATGTGTAGTTTTTAATATGTCTCAAACTTCTTTAGCAGTCTCATACATCAACACTTTTCTAAACTCTTCCGTAGACACAACCATAAATAGGGTATGTAAGGCTTTGCTATTCTAGTTACACTCATCTAAGTTCCCTCTAATCTAATTAGTAATGGGAATGAGAATTACATTATTGATTATCGTAGAACTAAGTGCAGTCCAACCATTTACTACACTAAGCTAGATACATTCATCCAAATTTTTAAAAAAAATCTCTCATCCTAACCTTCCATAGGGATGACAACGGTTCGGTTCGGCCAAAATCATAACCGTACTATCAAATTTGTGGCCATACCATAACCATGTAAGTCAGTTCGGTTCGGTTCGACTTGATTCTTATCTCGGTTCGGATCAATTAATAACCACGAAAATAAATTATTAAAAATAAATTATTTTTTATAAGTCAAAACTCTAACTGTCAAATTGAAAAAATAAATTATGAAGAAAAGTCAATAAAAAAAAATACTAAACCAATTTAGCAAATAATATCGCAAATGAAAATCCAAACAATACCCCAAAATTTATATGAGAATGATTTGCATTTACCTCACTTGGATTCTGTGAAGTACCAGTGTATTTGATGCATCATCTCGAATGTCAGTAGCGGTATTTCCAACTTCAACTGAAGCACTTCCAACTGAAACGGGAGGAGTCGGAACAAAAGACGCCAACCCATGGTAAGACATCCGATTAGTGATTACATGAAAAATAAAATGCATTAATTGAGGTTTCAGCCATGGTTATGGTGAAAATGCAATCAATTTATTAAATATAATGTATTATTTTTAATAGCATTTTTTTATTATAATGTATACATATTACATAGCATTCGTAATTCCTTAATTATCAAATGTGAATATTCAATACCATTATATTAAATAGAGTTTGAATCTTTATTTTATATGAACAAGTCACAAGGCCAATCAGGCTATGAAATTATTATTTTCTAAATTTGTCAAGAAAGTGGGAAGTCTGCAAATTAACATAGTAAATTGCAGATAAAATAGGATAACAAAATCTCAAAACGCTTTGAAATTTATGGAAATAGGAAATCTGCAAAAACCATTACAACTTATTTCTATAAAATCCAAACAAAATAAATTAATATCTTCTTCAAAAGTCAGTGAAATGATTGCAAAATTAACAACGAAATGGTTTTCAAAATATATTACCAGAAGGATAACACAAGTTAGAAGTAACAACAAAACTAACAGAATAGATGAACCTATCCAATTCACCGTCATCACACCTATATAAATAGAAAAATCATTTTTACAAAATTTGACGTCCCCTGTACACCCACAAAACACCAAATAACATATAACACTTTACAAAGTAAAGAATCATATAATCGAAATAAAAAAAACTGATGTTGAAAGAAATTTTACACCCAAATTTGGAGAGGGCTCTTTGTTGCAGTAGATGTAATAACTCGAAAATGATTTTTTTTACCTTCTTAAGGAAGCGAAGGAGAAACAATCTCCATAGATCTCCCGATTCAAAACAAAGATGCTTCAAATTTCTCTTTCACTATTGAACAAAAAATTTCAGAACATAGATAAGGATAGAATTAGTTGGCAAAAGTTGAAAAATTTGAGATGAATTCGTAGTGATGTAATGTGATTTGTTGAAAAAAGAAAGAAATAATGAATTACTAAGGAAAAGAAAGAAAGAGACACATGGAAGAGAGTAGAGTCTGAAAAAGAAATTTAGGGAAAGAACAAAATAGGGTTTAAAGAGCGGGATTCAATATTTGGGTAAATTATGGAGGGAAGCATTTTGTGTTTGGCCTTTTAATAAATAGTTTACTAATAATGTTAATTATGCCAGAATTTTGGAGAAGCACAATTGTCAAAATTATCCAATTAATTTTGGGAAAGAATAATGAAAATTCTAATTGCCCAATTAATTTTTCTAACGGGTAATCAGTTCGGAGCGGGGCGCCGTTGCTAAATACCATACCCGTCTCCCCCAATTCGAGTCATTAAAATCAAAACCATAACCATTCCATTGCACCATCGGTTCGATTTTTTTCGCCCCATTAAGTTCGGTTAACAGCGATTTTCGATTTTAACATTTCGAATTGCTATCCCTAACATTCCAGTAGGCATGGTTGCTTCCATTAAAAAATGGAGGCGCGGATAGAGACTGACTCATTTAGATAAATTTATGGGTCAGGAATCGAAATGTAGCTCTGATACCAATTGAAATTTACGTAGTTTGACCCAAACTATATCTAGAGTGGGTGAATAGGTGTAAATATGGAATTAAAATTTATAATTAACCAGCAACAAGCGACTAATTAATTATCTCTAGATGGTTAAGCATACGTCTAATTACCCTATGTTTGAATACTGCATAATATGAAAACAGTAAATAAAGTAATAAAAAGCATGCGGAATGTTCACGGAGAAACCCCAACTAGATAAACACTCCGAGTGCTTTGTCTGTCAAAATTCACTATAAACGATCGAACTTACAGTCCTCCAATAAGACGACGACACGAACTTTCTGACCTCCTGGCTGAGGTTAATATAGTCCTCTTGGATTGGGTGTCTCGTAACAACTCATAATTGAGATTCTCACAGCCCTCTTGATTGCATGCCCCTACACAAACTCCTTACTGCAATCTGACAGTCCTCTTTGATTGCGCGCTCCCGTACCGACTTCTTGACTACAATATCAAAGCCCTCCTATATTCTCTAACTCCTGACTTTTTTGGATTCGTGTATCTCATGTGGATTCTTGAAGAACTCCACCTTCCACAGTAAGCTTGGTATTTGGATTAGCTGGAATCGATATTTTCTCCTCCAAATATAATCAAATCAATGAAGAGTATTTGGATTAACTAGAATTGATGTTTTCTCTTCCATGTATAATCAAATCAATGAAGGTTGAAGTCTCCCTATGAATTAGAAGATGAAAAGATGAAGCTTTCAAGTTCTCTCTATGTTTCAACCTCAAAATGTTCGTTTTGTGGCGTTCTGGTACTTATATGATAGGGTTAGGGGTTGAACGGGTCGGATAAAAGCCTTTGAAATCGCGATTAAAAATTTTTCGGCTAACCCTATCGCTTGAGCGAGAGCTCATCGACAGTCGAGCGACGGCTTGTCGCTTGAGCGAAGAGCCGACGACAGTTTAGCGAAAATGTTTATGTTTTTGCCACTCGAGTGAAGTCCTCGCGATAGTCTAGCGAAATTGTAGCGCAGTTTTTTGTCCTCTTTTGAAGCTCGAATCCTAGAATATATACAACTCAAATACAAAAATTACAACCTACTCCTTAACTTTTATAACCTCTCAAATTTAGTCCTTTTTGTTCACAGACTTACCAATTACATCATAAACTATCAAAACCTAACACCTTTCTTAATTTCCAATCCAATAAAATCCTTTTATGCTTGCCACCATTCCAAACCCTAAATTTTCGAGATCCTAAACCATTTCCATTTCCAACGAGTAGTGTATAAACCTTGTAGATATGAAATTACAGGACAAGGTGGATTTATTTGCTCATTGTTCGTCGAGTTACTTGATTACGAAGAAATCTCGTTATCTTGCATGGGTTATAAATTCTTAGCTTTTATCCCACTATTGATATGTTTGAATATATGAGTAATATATTGGAAGTAGCTTTAGGATCCAAGGTGGTCGATGGAATGGTGTTTTGACGTGTAATCGTGTGAAACCGTAATAGGAGATAAGTAGGTTTTCTGATAAGATTACTGTGTTATTGGCCAATTATTGATATGTTGAGTGCTCGGAATAAAGTAATGATTATAATTGAACCGTAATAATCATGTTTTTTTTTTAAAAACTGCACGTGTATATGTTATTTATTGAATTCTCATTCATGATGTTTTAAAATGTAAATGTTGCATTGTGAAACGTTCAATGTGAAATCACGAGTAGATGCTATCGTTTGACGGGTGTCGTTATATGCATGTGACTGAAGTGTATAGTGGGGATATTATTGGGTATCCATGTTTGCATAGATTTATTGGCACTTACTTCTATGTGGATCACTATCACATGGAGACTTGTGAATACTTGTAAAAAGGTAGTTTGGGTGATGTTTTAATAATATAAAGTGTAATGTGTGGGCTGTTTAAAATGCTCGATAGAGAAAGTTCTGATCTTTTATAATCGTCTTTTGAAACTATCGAAGCAGCATATATGTAATACAGTTTAAGTACCTTATATTTCACTGATGTGTTTAAACTCATTGAGGTTGAAATGGATCAAAATTCTGCAAACCCTGGAATTAAAATTGCTCGGGTGCCGACACGTGAGAGTCCTGCACCCAAATTTTTTTATTTTGACCAAATTTTGATTATTTTGTTCAACCCTAGCTACTTAATTAATGTTTTAGAAATCCAGGCTTGACAAGCGTGATATTGGTTGAATAATATAATCAAAAAAATAATCAAAATTTGGGTGTAGGACTCTCAGGTGTCGACACCTGAACAATTTTAAGTTTAGGGTTTGCAAAACTTTGAGCCACTTCACAACTCAATGATTTAAAATACATTAGGAAAATATAAGGTACTTAAACTGTTTTACTTATATGCCGTTCACATAATTTCAAAAGAGGATTGAGAAAGATCAAAACTTACTCTCTCTTACATCTTAAACTACTGACACATTGCACACTTTCTATTATCAATATATCACCCAAACTCCAATTTTTACAAATGCCTTGCTCCCTTGACAAATGGTCGAAGTACAAATATACAAAAATCGCTGTCACACAGTGACCCATGTAGAAGTAAGTGTCGATAAACCTATTCAAACCCGAATACTCTAGATAGTATCCCCAAGTATCCACTTAGATCACGTGCATACAATGACGCCTGTCGAACGGTAGCATCTACTCCTGTGAGATCACATTGAGAGTTTCACAATACAACATTTACATTTTAAAACATGAAAAAACATGAATGACAATTCACTGAATAACATATACACGTTCAATTTTTATAAAAACATGACCATTATGGGCCCAATAATCCTTACTTCTATCCCGAGTGCTCAATATATATATATATATATATATATATATGAC